>MAPW01000209.1:0-42592 GCA_001689995.1 Tilletia indica
AGAAGATACCCCAGTCGGTCTCGCTGTGGCCGAAGCCAAGCTTTCTAATGTCTGCATGAGATGCATCCACCAGAGACGGGCAGATTGCTTTGAAGCCATAGAGGCCCTTCTTGGACGAGAAGGCCTGTGGCTTTGGGGTTCTTCTTTCCCAACCCTTTGGAAACTCGATGTTAGAGCGGGCGGTCCATATCTGGGTTGAGGAAGGCGGTCTCGACATCGGTCTGCCAGACCACGAAAGAGTGGACGATGACCATGACCAGAAAGATGCGAAGACTGGTCATTCGGGCAACGGGGGCGTATGTCTCGTTGTAGTCGACACCGTACTCTTGTGTGAATCCACGGGCTACGCAGCGGTCTTTGCGTTTGATGAAGTTACCGTTGGCATCGTACTTGGTCTTGAATACGTGCTTGGTGGACACAACGTTGACTCCCTCTGGAACAATTACTTCCTCGAGGGTCCCGTTCTTGATGAGAGAGTTGAACTCCCTCTGAATGGCATCGATCCATTCCTGACGTTCGGGCTCCGGACGTGAAACAGCTTCATCGTAGGTGAGAGGATCCTTGTCCGTCGGACTGATGGGAAACAGGTGTCCTTCGAGCTCTTGAATGAACATGACGAAGTTCTGTCGGTACCAGTCTGAATGCTGGCCACGACCAGCTCGCTGAGGGAGCTGACGAATGGGGCGGTCTCCCACTCGGACCACTTCTTGCGGCTGCTCCCTCTGCTCTGCAACAGCAGGGAGACGTCTGCGTGGTTCGTCATCGTTCCGGACTTGGTCTTCGTCGTCATCGTCGAAGTCGATGAAGTCCTCGATCGTGACGACGTAGGAGGTTCAGGCTCCTCCTCTTGACGACTGACTGTGTCGTCTTGGCCTGGGGACTAAACTTGATGTCTCGTGAGAAGACGATCTTGTCTGTCTTGGGATTGTAGACTCCCCAGCCACTGCGCTCGTTCGGCCAGCTAACGAGCTTGCCCTTCCATGCCTTCGGACTGGCAAGGTCGGACTTGATACGGTCGGCTGCTGGGATATGAACCCAGCACTCTGCACCGAAGGCGTGTGCCTTGGTCAGAGACGGCTTGCGCTTGTGAATCACCTCCCACAACGTACGGTCTTCGTCGGGAAGCTTGGTGATGCGCATGAGCAAGCCAGTGGCGAACATGATAGCATGTCCCCACCATTGGGTCGACAGGTTGCTTCCGATGAGCATGGCGGCCGTCATCTCCTTGAGCGTGCGATTCTTGCGCTCGGCCTTGCCGTTCAGCTGCGGCGTGTGTGGTGGAGTGACGTGGTGGAGAATACCCTTCTTCTCCAGCCAATCGGACATTGCCTTGCTCATGTACTCTCCGCCACCATCGGTGCGGAGGACCTGGACTTCGTGACCGAGAGACTTCTCGGTCGCCTTGACCCATGCTTGGAATTTGCCAAAGACTTCATCCTTGGTCTTGAGGAGGGTGACCGTGGTGAGGTCTGTGTACTCGTCGATGAAAGTTCCGAAGTACTTGTACCCTCCAAAGCAAAGCTTGAACGGACCGGACAGATCTGAGAGCACGATCTCGAGAGGCTTCGTGCCTCGGTACGGGGTATCGTTGAAAGGATCCCTCGTTGCCTTTGCCGCCTGGCATACCTCGCACCACAGCTTCTTGATCGAGTCCTCATCAATGACATCGATCATGCCGGCCTTGTGAAGCTTCTTGATGGTAGCGAGGGCAACATGTGCTAGGCGTATGTGCCAATCCATGTAGGAGTTGGGCTTGACGGGCTGTGCGGCGGCAAGGATCTCCTTGCTCGCCTCGGACTTGGTTGGTGGAGCGGACTTGAGTTTGACCACCAGGTAGCGAGCTCTCCCATGCTTGTGGAGAGGCAGTCGCCAATCGGACTTTGTTGTGTGCTGGAGGACAGCGTCACCTTTGTCGTCGATGAGCTTCTTCCAGCCTCGTTCCATGAGGAGTTCCTCGGAAAGAAGGTTGACTCCTCCATTGGGAACATGGACGGCATCCTTGAAAGTAATGCCACGTCCATCAGGCAGGGTTCCGGTAATGTCTCCAGCCTTGTTGGCCTTGAGCTTGGAACCGACGGTCTTGAACGCAATCTCGGGAATGCTTCGAGAGTTGCTGAGCATCCATTCGTGTTCGACGATGTGTTGAGATGCTCCAGAGTCCACCATGAATGCGATCGTGGTAGGGCCGGACTCCCCAATGAGCATAGCATGCTCTTCCACGAGAGCACCGAGGATGTCTTCGTCCTCGGTGTAGACGGCCTTGGCATGGTGCTTCTTGGGCTTGGTACACTCGTTGGTAGTGTGACCCTTGTTGTGGCAGTTCCAGCAGATCAAGCCTCCGGGCGAGAGATGCTTGGTCAACGGACATTCGGATCGGATGTGACCCGCGGTCCCACAGCCATGACAGAGCATGCTGTTCGTGCTTTGGCGCTGGTTGCTGCCTCCGGACTTGAAGTTCGGACGATGTCCACTTTTCTTGTGTACTTTTCTTGTGGTGACGTCTTCTTCTGTGAGACTCCCTTGATCTGGACGGACGGCTTCGGCTGATGAATAGCTGCCATTGCTGCAGCCTCGGTCTCGCGATCAGCCGAGATCTTGCGGTCGGCCTCCTCCTCCTTGTAGATCTTGACGAGCCCAAAGAAATTCTGCTCGTCCTTGGGCAATGACCGCCATTCTCTTTTGACGGGACGGAGGGTGTGAGGGAAGGTGTCCAGGAAGAAGTGTGCCTTCTCCACGTCGTCCTTTCCCCATGAGAGGCCTGCTGCCTCTGCTTCGTCAGCAATCTCGACGAACGTTTCGAGATGTTTGGTCATGTCGCCAGACTCCTCCAAGAACAGGTTGCTGATCTTCCTGCTGATGGAATTGCGATGCTCGGGAGTCCTAAGGTTGTTGAGTTCGTGGAGCTTGTTCCACATCTCAGCCGATGTCTTGGCGGACCTGATCATAGCAGCCATCGGACCACTGATGGTTTGCTGGATATGCGACATGGCTTTAGCATTGCGGTCCTTCCAGGCCTCGACGAGCTTGAGGTCGATGGAAGTGGGCGCAAGAGGCATAGACGGACATGGCTCGTACCCCTGGACGATCTCCAGGGCACGGTAGCCGGTGAGGATGGGTTCCATGGCCCGACGCCAAGCGAAAAAATTGGCGACACCTGTCAGGCCAGGTACACGCGACGTGACGGAGTTTGAGTCGGCGTTTGAGGACATAGTCGGACTTGGATGATTTTTTGGATTCGAAAACCGTTTTCAGATCGAAAATTGGTTGAGAATTGACCGAGATAGGATTTTTGGTTCGAAAATTGGACCACGTGGTTGCTTGGCTGAAGACCGAATTCCTGAAGTTGAAAAATCGAACAAAGGGAAACGGAGACTTCTTTCTCGACGATGGTGCAAGCTGAGAGCGAACGGATGGTATGATAATTCGCAGCTGTCCACGGTGGTTCTAGGGATGTGGTTGACGGACTTGTTTGAGACCTCGAATGTGAAAATTTCTCGGCCGAAAGAATGGGGACCTGACGATGAGGTCGACGGACTTGGGGATGAGATCGAGAGCCCTAAGGACGCGATCGACGGGCTAGAGGGTGATGAGGGGGAGCGGGCGGACGTGCTTGACCTCAGACTACCCTGGGACGGACGGTGCGGACGGTACGGACGTTGGAACACGAGATGGGTGAAATCAAAAAAGTGCCCTATGATTCCCTATGTGTGTGATGCAAGTAGTGATGATGCTGAAGTAGCTGGTACCTGCAGGGAGCGGACGACGGACAGACGGACGGTGGTGCGCGCGACGGAGGCGGACGGGGAAAACGGACGATGGTGCGCGCGCGCGGACAGACGGACGGACGGACGGACAGGTGCGGACGGCGGACGGACGGACGAGATCGGCGGCAGCGAGGATGAGGCCGGCGATGATGCGGACGGGGAGCACGATGATGCGGACGAGGAGCAAACGGACGAGGTAGGGGGAGGAGCGAGTCAGACTCTTAATCTGTTGTAAACTCAGCTGCTCTGGGGATCACGTACCCCTTAACCCCTAGTAGACAGTGCGGACTGAGGTGCTGAGACGGACTGGGCGCTCAAGCTCCAACCTTGCCGTGACGGTAGCGAGGAAGGATGCAACGGACTGGGCGCTACGGCACCGGACTGTGCTCCTGGTGCTGTTGTTGATGATAGTAATGTTGCGGACTGCGGTCTGTGGTGAGCAACAACAAGGTGCTCGATTGATGGTGCGGACGGTGTGGGTGGTGATGTGTGGTGGTGGTAGTGAACTAGGTACATGAGTGAAGGGAGCAGAGGGAGAAGAGCAGGATGGAGGGTTGTAATGACTACAAATGGTGAAAGGCCCCGAGGGCGCTTTCTCCATACGCGTTGCTCCAGGACAGTGCTCCGCAGAATGAGCCCGCCCGTTGAAGCCTGCCCGGGCCGCCCGGAACGGGCCTACATTTACACTGATTTTTCAAGTTGGCCGGGCCTAGGACTAGCAGGGAAGATGACCGGGTCGACTCTGGTTATGCCCGGGCGCCCGGTCGGCCCGGTATCATGTGACAGCCAGAGTGGTCACTAACCGCGGAGTGGAAATTTGGGGTCTCGGCCGATATCTCGGCCGACGAATCTGATGATCGGTCATGATCATGTTTTCTCACTCCTCTCCCCTCTGAGACTCTCACGATTGGTGACATAAAATATCTTCTCTTCTTTCTTGCTTGCAAGCTTCAGTGACTAGTATTGTCTACTCCTCCTACCAACACACAGAATGTCCGATTCCAACGCGCTTTCGAGCATTGTTCCCGCAGAGGAACAAGACTTTCAGATGCTTCCAGAAGGTCTCCAGAACGATCCAGAGCAAGAATCACCTACAGCTGATCGCAGGTCTACCTCTCCTGACAATGAAGATGTCCTCCAGCGTTCGCACACCTCTGAACCCGCTATCAAGAAGCGCCACGTCGTCTCCGAAGTGTGGGAGTACTTTGACCTTGCTAAACGCGAGAACGGCACTGTTCCCTGCAAGAAGTGCTCTGTGCGCTTGGCCTCCAAAGACGACAACAGCAGCGGTGAGTACTTGTTCATTTCAGACACTATCAGCGTTCAGGGCGTCTTATGTCTTACACACAGCTTGCTTTGTCTCATCTCTCAGGTACGAAACACTTGAAGCGGCATGCGACCGGTGCTTTGGCTTGCAGCTCGAGGTCGGCCAGCAGCGTCTCGCGTTCAGCAAGAATGTTGACACCAAGATCATCTTGGACGCCTTGCTTGTGTGGATTGCCAACGACCAGCAGGCCTTTCTAGCCGTGGAACATCCGGCGTTCATAGCATTCTGCCGAGCTCTCAACCCGCAAGTTGTCCTTCCTAGCGCCGACACTGTCTACCGCCGCCTCATGGCTCGATACGATCTCCACTTCAGCAAGGTGAGCATCATTACTCCGTCGTATTGTCAGCTCCTTCCAGGCTCTCATCACTGATCAACTCTCTTCGGTGCTTTCAGGTTAAGAAGATGTTCGCGAAGCTCGACAGCAAGATCTCTTTGACAACGGACGGATGGACGGCACCCAACGGAGAGCCCTACCTGTCCATCACGGCGCATTGGATCACGCCGGAGTGGGAACATCAGTCCTGTCTCTTGGCTTTCCTTCCCTTCCCCGCCCCTCATTCAGCGCTCAACGCATTCGAGATCATCTGGGACAAAGTCAAAGAGCTGGAGATTCACCGGAAGATCCTCGCTTGCGTCACGGACAACACCGGCAGCGCATACAACATCTCCGAGCATCTCGAGACTGCCGTTTCCCCTCCCCCTTCTTCAAAGTTCGGTGCGCGGCCCATCTCCTGCAACTGGCCATCAAGAACGGGATGAAGGATGCTGATGCCAACGTCATCCTCGAACCCGTGCGCAGCTTCTGTACGAAGGTCCGGCGCTCGACTCCCCTTTCCCAGAAGCTTGAAGCTATGTGTAAGCGGACGGGCGAAGTGTATCATCGACCGAGACGCGACATGGAGGTTCGCTGGAATTCAACATACACTCTCATTGAAGGACTGATTCCCATGGAGACTGCAATGACGCGCCTGTTCCGAGACGATAGCGACTTCAAGGACATCGCCTTCGGAAACTCAACTTGGAAGCACCTGCGCGACATCATCAAGATACTTGCGCCATTCGCCCGGGCCACTGAGTTCGTGCAGGGACTCAAGTTCCCCACGCTGGGCATCGTAGCACAGGCGGTCGACTATCTGGTCCACCGGATGGCTGCCATGGAGTCGGATTCCAGTGTCTGTGACTGGGCCAACACCCTCGCCCTTCACATTGGGTCGAACCTGTCCGGCTACTTGCCCGTCCTATTGGACCGCCCGGCCACGCAGTTCTCCGCCGCGCTTCACGCGACTGTCAAGCTCAGTCTTGCAGGTCAAGCTCAAGGCGCGTCTCAGCTTGAGCAAGACTTGTGTGCCTATCTTCTTGCACATTATCCTAGCTCCAGCTCCCTATCCCCCAACCCTCCTTCCTCTTCATCTTCCGCACAGCCAGACTTCCTTGACCTGCTGCACGAGCATCAAGGTCTTTCGAGCACAGATGCTATGGGTACTGAGCAGCAGCTCAACCACTACTTGGGCCAAGAGCGCAGTGTATCCAAAGAGTCGCCTCTGCACTATTGGCGTGCAAACGCTAAGGCTCTTCCTTCTCTTGCTCGCATGGCTCGGGACCTTCTTGCCATTCCTGCCAGCACTGCTGCTTCAGAGTCTTCATTTTCTCGTGGCAAGCTGCTTATCAGCGATCGCCGCAACTCTCTCTCCTCATCCACTGTTTCCAAAATGATGTGTCTTGACAACTGGACCTCAGTCTTCGGGGCAGACGCTTAGCGAATACCTTCATCCACCCCCCTCCATGCAATGCATTTCATAAAAAATATTCTTCTATCCTATTGCATATTGATCTTTGACTGCTGAGCATCAAGGAAGTGAAGTGGGGACGGCAAAGTGTTGTTCTCACTTCTCACTGACTTCGAATGTTGGTTCAAGTGTTGTTCTCCGGTATCGGGCCAATATCGGGCAATCGGGAGATGCGACGCGTCGCGTAAAAGAAGCTTCGTCGCGTCAAACAAGCCCAAGAAAAAAATAAAAATAAAAAATCAACATTTGACCTAACGCGAGAGAGGCAAAAGCCTCTCCCGGGAACCTGCCTGTGCGCAGATCCCGTCTCACGTCTCCATCAGGGACTTGCCCCTCCTAGAGGGTCCTGACCGCTCTTTTACGGGTTCTACTTCATCGGGCCGCTTGCTCCTTCCGGCGCGCTGTGGGGCATCTAGAGCACCACGCGCCGGGAAGGGAGGGCAAGCAAGAAAGGGGGAAAGCCCTCCGTGACCCCAACGGCCTAAGACCGGCAGCTGCAACAAAGAAATAATAGGGACGGCCTGGCCAGGGCTCGAACCCACGACTTCTCGTGTCACGCTGCTACTGTCCTCTCTCCTAACCACTGAGCGAAAGGAGTATCAGAATAGTTAACAGCGGCTCCTTCGCTTTGGTACTTGAGTGGGTGTGGTGCCGATGTGTTTCATTTAGTTTATGTAATATGACATTTCCTTTTTTTTCAGACCGGGCGCCCGCCAGCCCGCCCGGCTGGGGCCGGGCAGGTCAGGTGGCAGGTAGCATACTGAGCGGGCTCAAATCCCACGCTAGAAAAATGATGACAGCCCGCCCGATACCCGCCCGCCCGCCCGCTGCGGAGCACTGCTCCAGGATGGAGCAACCACTATGGCAAGACTGCCCTCGCGAAATCCGCGCAAACTGTAATGCAATACAGCAGCTGATGATCATGGTGATCATTTCCCTTTCGTGCGAAAATTGAAAGAATCGAAACGGGCCAAAAGGAATGTGGAGGCCACGTGGGAACACCACGTGGTACCTTGAGTGGCAGCCCAACAAAGGGAACATATGCACACTCATGAGCAGCACCGCTGGTCGCTGCTGACGGACAAATTCAACATATAGTACAGTGACAGTCAGTATTTTCCTTACGCTGTGTGCCTCTTGGAAATTCTCAGAGCGCGGCGGGATCCAACGCAATTAACTTGATTCGTGTTTTGTGCCAGTGCTTTTCATCTCTCACAGTCTTATTCTCGCTCCATCGTTTGCCGAGGGCCTGTTTGGCCCTCTAGGATTGAGAAATGGGAACCTTCTTGAAGCTCGTCCTCCCATCGCTACTGCTTCGCCTTCTAAGGTGGATTCTTCGCACCTCAAACAGTTCGGTTCTCCTCCATTTCGCGTCGAAGGGAAACAAAGTGACAAACCTTCTTGATTCCGTTGCTCTCTTGATGAATCAGAGACTGTGTTCCAGAGAGAACGGTTAATGGTTTGATTGCCTGTATTAGAAGTAGTGTTAGAAGCTCTGGTCTCCGGAACCTTGCTTTGTCTCGAGCGACTTACCTCGTGCCCGCTTGTCTGGGCTCAAAGTTGTCGTGGCTCAACATTCCCCATTGTGCGATTTCCCGCCCTCGTGCGCGTGCCGTCTAGAATCTAGATTGAACATATGATCAGCACGGTTTGACAGCTTGGGCTCATCCGCATCGGGAGTGGTGAATTGTTTGGCTTGGACGTGTTTCTTGAGCTGTGCGCCGTCTGTCGTGAGGTAAACCTTCGCTTGCTCAGATAGATAGAAGGGACATAAGTACAGTATAACCACGGACGTATCAGATAGAGCGGCGGAGGGCCAAAAGCGGAAAGAGAGGCACGCGACCTCGAGGGCGTCCGAAGATTCTTGCTCTTGGGCGAAGCAGTCCTTCACATGCTGGGACAAAGCTTGCGCATCGGCGGCTATGAACAGGCGGCAAGATGGGCAGAAGGCATTTTTTATCTTGCACTTGATGATTGAGGGTTGAGACAGGGAGCCAAGAGACAATGTGTTCCTTTGATTCTCAACATATGCATCACACGCGTAGGGAATTGCTTTGAGCGGCTTTGGTCGGATGGACTTCTGAAAAGAGCACTACAATACTATTCTTGTGCATGATGTGGACGTGTGAGTACTGGTCACTGAAATTTGCTATGTAAAGTCCTTGAAACAAGACTGGAAACACTTTGCGGAATGCTCTAGTTGATCCAGCTGGCCGCTTCATTCTCCTGTCCGGAACGTGGCATCAACTTCGACTGAGATTGAGAGCTATGCTGATAATGAACAACGCAGGATTTCTGGAGAATGTTTTGTTGTAACTTGTAGCCAAGGCTCGGCAAGCTTTGAGATATTCAAAAACTCAGGAGTCACTATTTTTAGACAAAGTGATAGTATAGTAAAAGTCAATATCGACCTCCCGGGCCACGGTTCACGCTTGGAGGCGTGAGTCGCGAACGAAGGTTGATGGGCCGTAAGTCCATAACTGCATAAAATACACGCAACGCGGTAGCGGAAAGTTCGAGGCCGGACCGCCGGAGAAAAAATAAAAAAGGAAGAAAAAAAAAGAGAAGAGAAGGCTGTTTGCGCTACTTCTTGGGAGATTAATTTGCCTTTGCCCTTGCTTGCCGGCTTCGTCGGCGGCGGTGGCGTTCTCGCAGATGATGTCTTGGGCGGAACCGCGACGGTCAGGCAGCAAAGAACGGCGTCCTTGGGAAGAAAGGCCGAAAGGATCTGCATACAAGCGACGCAGTCACAAGTCTCTGACGGAAAGAGCGACTAAAAGGTCGGAACCCGACGATATGAATTAATGAATTAGAAGGAGGCAGCAGCGGTCAATAAATGGAAGGGGGGTTTGGGGTGGAAGATAGCTGCTCAGTGATGAAACGAGGAGAAACTACTCGCTCAACTTGATGTTCTGTACGAATCAAAAACTGGCGAGTCAGAACTCAGAACTTGTGAGCTGTGGATAATTCTCTACTTACCATGCGGTCCGTGGGGACAATGTTGAAGGCAGCGCTGACTAAGGAGGCTGGGATAGCGACGGTCTTAACCTCGCCCCTTCCCATCCCAATCAGATGTTGCGTGATGTCCTGGACGTCGGAAAGAGAAGAGAGAAGACAGGTCAGAATGGACAGCTCTGAGTTCAAGTCCACAGCATTACTCACCGGGTTTTGAATGCCAGCCCGGCCATTAGCCTTCCTCCACTGTACGATGGAGGCGCCGTCGTCGCCGATGATCTCGTAGAGTCGTAGCTGTGATTGGGAAAGGAGATCAGTGACAAAACTACTGATAGATGGGGGGGGCGGGGGATTCAGAGGTCAGAACTCACCTGTAGGAAACCTGGTCGCCCCGCTTGATGGTGGCCTGCGCGGGACCAGGCTCGTCATCCTCGTCCGGATCGATGGCTGCGATCGCCGAGACGAGCAAGCTGACGTCTTTGTCTGACGTGATCTTGAAGGGAGCTTGATGTGATGGGAGGATCTGGCCGAGGCGGAGGGTCGGGGCGTTGGTTGTCAGGATGGCGAGAACGACAGATGTCGCTCCGTGTTCGATGCGGACGATGGCGGGGCCATCGAGGTTGTTGAGGCTGATCGTTCCGAGGAGCGCATCGCGCTCCGAGTTGGCTCGCAGCTCCCAGGCTGATCCTGGACCCACCGTGACGAGGTTGAGTCGAGCGACGTCCATGCTGCTGTTTCTGTTGGAGGTAGGAGATTTCCGGACAAGAATAGCATAGTCAATAGTGAAATAGTTGTGGGGCCTTGGTTTAGATTAAGTCACATATCAGCTCTCGTCTTTCGAAAACTAGAACCTGACGCTTAACTATAGTACAGTGACAGTCAGTATTTTCCTTACGCTGTGTGCCTCTTGGAAATTCTCAGAGCGCGGCGGGATCCAACGCAATTAACTTGATTCGTGTTTTGTGCCAGTGCTTTTCATCTCTCACAGTCTTATTCTCGCTCCATCGTTTGCCGAGGGCCTGTTTGGCCCTCTAGGATTGAGAAATGGGAACCTTCTTGAAGCTCGTCCTCCCATCGCTACTGCTTCGCCTTCTAAGGTGGATTCTTCGCACCTCAAACAGTTCGGTTCTCCTCCATTTCGCGTCGAAGGGAAACAAAGTGACAAACCTTCTTGATTCCGTTGCTCTCTTGATGAATCAGAGACTGTGTTCCAGAGAGAACGGTTAATGGTTTGATTGCCTGTATTAGAAGTAGTGTTAGAAGCTCTGGTCTCCGGAACCTTGCTTTGTCTCGAGCGACTTACCTCGTGCCCGCTTGTCTGGGCTCAAAGTTGTCGTGGCTCAACATTCCCCACTGTGCGATTTCCCGCCCTCGTGCGCGTGCCGTCTAGAATCTAGATTGAACATATGATCAGCACGGTTTGACAGCTTGGGCTCATCCGCATCGGGAGTGGTGAATTGTTTGGCTTGGACGTGTTTCTTGAGCTGTGCGCCGTCTGTCGTGAGGTAAACCTTCGCTTGCTCAGATAGATAGAAGGGACATAAGTACAGTATAACCACGGACGTATCAGATAGAGCGGCGGAGGGCCAAAAGCGGAAAGAGAGGCACGCGACCTCGAGGGCGTCCGAAGATTCTTGCTCTTGGGCGAAGCAGTCCTTCACATGCTGGGACAAAGCTTGCGCATCGGCGGCTATGAACAGGCGGCAAGATGGGCAGAAGGCATTTTTTATCTTGCACTTGATGATTGAGGGTTGAGACAGGGAGCCAAGAGACAATGTGTTCCTTTGATTCTCAACATATGCATCACACGCGTAGGGAATTGCTTTGAGCGGCTTTGGTCGGATGGACTTCTGAAAAGAGCACTACAATACTATTCTTGTGCATGATGTGGACGTGTGAGTACTGGTCACTGAAATTTGCTATGTAAAGTCCTTGAAACAAGACTGGAAACACTTTGCGGAATGCTCTAGTTGATCCAGCTGGCCGCTTCATTCTCCTGTCCGGAACGTGGCATCAACTTCGACTGAGATTGAGAGCTATGCTGATAATGAACAACGCAGGATTTCTGGAGAATGTTTTGTTGTAACTTGTAGCCAAGGCTCGGCAAGCTTTGAGATATTCAAAAACTCAGGAGTCACTATTTTTAGACAAAGTGATAGTATAGTAAAAGTCAATATCGACCTCCCGGGCCACGGTTCACGCTTGGAGGCGTGAGTCGCGAACGAAGGTTGATGGGCCGTAAGTCCATAACTGCATAAAATACACGCAACGCGGTAGCGGAAAGTTCGAGGCCGGACCGCCGGAGAAAAAATAAAAAAGGAAGAAAAAAAAAGAGAAGAGAAGGCTGTTTGCGCTACTTCTTGGGAGATTAATTTGCCTTTGCCCTTGCTTGCCGGCTTCGTCGGCGGCGGTGGCGTTCTCGCAGATGATGTCTTGGGCGGAACCGCGACGGTCAGGCAGCAAAGAACGGCGTCCTTGGGAAGAAAGGCCGAAAGGATCTGCATACAAGCGACGCAGTCACAAGTCTCTGACGGAAAGAGCGACTAAAAGGTCGGAACCCGACGATATGAATTAATGAATTAGAAGGAGGCAGCAGCGGTCAATAAATGGAAGGGGGGTTTGGGGTGGAAGATAGCTGCTCAGTGATGAAACGAGGAGAAACTACTCGCTCAACTTGATGTTCTGTACGAATCAAAAACTGGCGAGTCAGAACTCAGAACTTGTGAGCTGTGGATAATTCTCTACTTACCATGCGGTCCGTGGGGACAATGTTGAAGGCAGCGCTGACTAAGGAGGCTGGGATAGCGACGGTCTTAACCTCGCCCCTTCCCATCCCAATCAGATGTTGCGTGATGTCCTGGACGTCGGAAAGAGAAGAGAGAAGACAGGTCAGAATGGACAGCTCTGAGTTCAAGTCCACAGCATTACTCACCGGGTTTTGAATGCCAGCCCGGCCATTAGCCTTCCTCCACTGTACGATGGAGGCGCCGTCGTCGCCGATGATCTCGTAGAGTCGTAGCTGTGATTGGGAAAGGAGATCAGTGACAAAACTACTGATAGATGGGGGGGGCGGGGGATTCAGAGGTCAGAACTCACCTGTAGGAAACCTGGTCGCCCCGCTTGATGGTGGCCTGCGCGGGACCAGGCTCGTCATCCTCGTCCGGATCGATGGCTGCGATCGCCGAGACGAGCAAGCTGACGTCTTTGTCTGACGTGATCTTGAAGGGAGCTTGATGTGATGGGAGGATCTGGCCGAGGCGGAGGGTCGGGGCGTTGGTTGTCAGGATGGCGAGAACGACAGATGTCGCTCCGTGTTCGATGCGGACGATGGCGGGGCCATCGAGGTTGTTGAGGCTGATCGTTCCGAGGAGCGCATCGCGCTCCGAGTTGGCTCGCAGCTCCCAGGCTGATCCTGGACCCACCGTGACGAGGTTGAGTCGAGCGACGTCCATGCTGCTGTTTCTGTTGGAGGTAGGAGATTTCCGGACAAGAATAGCATAGTCAATAGTGAAATAGTTGTGGGGCCTTGGTTTAGATTAAGTCACATATCAGCTCTCGTCTTTCGAAAACTAGAACCTGACGCTTAACTATAGTACAGTGACAGTCAGTATTTTCCTTACGCTGTGTGCCTCTTGGAAATTCTCAGAGCGCGGCGGGATCCAACGCAATTAACTTGATTCGTGTTTTGTGCCAGTGCTTTTCATCTCTCACAGTCTTATTCTCGCTCCATCGTTTGCCGAGGGCCTGTTTGGCCCTCTAGGATTGAGAAATGGGAACCTTCTTGAAGCTCGTCCTCCCATTGCTACTGCTTCGCCTTCTAAGGTGGATTCTTCGCACCTCAAACAGTTCGGTTCTCCTCCATTTCGCGTCGAAGGGAAACAAAGTGACAAACCTTCTTGATTCCGTTGCTCTCTTGATGAATCAGAGACTGTGTTCCAGAGAGAACGGTTAATGGTTTGATTGCCTGTATTAGAAGTAGTGTTAGAAGCTCTGGTCTCCGGAACCTTGCTTTGTCTCGAGCGACTTACCTCGTGCCCGCTTGTCTGGGCTCAAAGTTGTCGTGGCTCAACATTCCCCACTGTGCGATTTCCCGCCCTCGTGCGCGTGCCGTCTAGAATCTAGATTGAACATATGATCAGCACGGTTTGACAGCTTGGGCTCATCCGCATCGGGAGTGGTGAATTGTTTGGCTTGGACGTGTTTCTTGAGCTGTGCGCCGTCTGTCGTGAGGTAAACCTTCGCTTGCTCAGATAGATAGAAGGGACATAAGTACAGTATAACCACGGACGTATCAGATAGAGCGGCGGAGGGCCAAAAGCGGAAAGAGAGGCACGCGACCTCGAGGGCGTCCGAAGATTCTTGCTCTTGGGCGAAGCAGTCCTTCACATGCTGGGACAAAGCTTGCGCATCGGCGGCTATGAACAGGCGGCAAGATGGGCAGAAGGCATTTTTTATCTTGCACTTGATGATTGAGGGTTGAGACAGGGAGCCAAGAGACAATGTGTTCCTTTGATTCTCAACATATGCATCACACGCGTAGGGATTGCTTTGAGCGGCTTTGGTCGGATGGACTTCTGAAAAGAGCACTACAATACTATTCTTGTGCATGATGTGGACGTGTGAGTACTGGTCACTGAAATTTGCTATGTAAAGTCCTTGAAAACAAGACTGGAAACACTTTGCGGAATGCTCTAGTTGATCCAGCTGGCCGCTTCATTCTCCTGTCCGGAACGTGGCATCAACTTCGACTGAGATTGAGAGCTATGCTGATAATGAACAACGCAGGATTTCTGGAGAATGTTTTGTTGTAACTTGTAGCCAAGGCTCGGCAAGCTTTGAGATATTCAAAAACTCAGGAGTCACTATTTTTAGACAAAGTGATAGTATAGTAAAAGTCAATATCGACCTCCCGGGCCACGGTTCACGCTTGGAGGCGTGAGTCGCGAACGAAGGTTGATGGGCCGTAAGTCCATAACTGCATAAAATACACGCAACGCGGTAGCGGAAAGTTCGAGGCCGGACCGCCGGAGAAAAAATAAAAAAGGAAGAAAAAAAAGAGAAGAGAAGGCTGTTTGCGCTACTTCTTGGGAGATTAATTTGCCTTTGCCCTTGCTTGCCGGCTTCGTCGGCGGCGGTGGCGTTCTCGCAGATGATGTCTTGGGCGGAACCGCGACGGTCAGGCAGCAAAGAACGGCGTCCTTGGGAAGAAAGGCCGAAAGGATCTGCATACAAGCGACGCAGTCACAAGTCTCTGACGGAAAGAGCGACTAAAAGGTCGGAACCCGACGATATGAATTAATGAATTAGAAGGAGGCAGCAGCGGTCAATAAATGGAAGGGGGGTTTGGGGTGGAAGATAGCTGCTCAGTGATGAAACGAGGAGAAACTACTCGCTCAACTTGATGTTCTGTACGAATCAAAAACTGGCGAGTCAGAACTCAGAACTTGTGAGCTGTGGATAATTCTCTACTTACCATGCGGTCCGTGGGGACAATGTTGAAGGCAGCGCTGACTAAGGAGGCTGGGATAGCGACGGTCTTAACCTCGCCCCTTCCCATCCCAATCAGATGTTGCGTGATGTCCTGGACGTCGGAAAGAGAAGAGAGAAGACAGGTCAGAATGGACAGCTCTGAGTTCAAGTCCACAGCATTACTCACCGGGTTTTGAATGCCAGCCCGGCCATTAGCCTTCCTCCACTGTACGATGGAGGCGCCGTCGTCGCCGATGATCTCGTAGAGTCGTAGCTGTGATTGGGAAAGGAGATCAGTGACAAAACTACTGATAGATGGGGGGGCGGGGGATTCAGAGGTCAGAACTCACCTGTAGGAAACCTGGTCGCCCCGCTTGATGGTGGCCTGCGCGGGACCAGGCTCGTCATCCTCGTCCGGATCGATGGCTGCGATCGCCGAGACGAGCAAGCTGACGTCTTTGTCTGACGTGATCTTGAAGGGAGCTTGATGTGATGGGAGGATCTGGCCGAGGCGGAGGGTCGGGGCGTTGGTTGTCAGGATGGCGAGAACGACAGATGTCGCTCCGTGTTCGATGCGGACGATGGCGGGGCCATCGAGGTTGTTGAGGCTGATCGTTCCGAGGAGCGCATCGCGCTCCGAGTTGGCTCGCAGCTCCCAGGCTGATCCTGGACCCACCGTGACGAGGTTGAGTCGAGCGACGTCCATGCTGCTGTTTCTGTTGGAGGTAGGAGATTTCCGGACAAGAATAGCATAGTCAATAGTGAAATAGTTGTGGGGCCTTGGTTTAGATTAAGTCACATATCAGCTCTCGTCTTTCGAAAACTAGAACCTGACGCTTAACTATAGTACAGTGACAGTCAGTATTTTCCTTACGCTGTGTGCCTCTTGGAAATTCTCAGAGCGCGGCGGGATCCAACGCAATTAACTTGATTCGTGTTTTGTGCCAGTGCTTTTCATCTCTCACAGTCTTATTCTCGCTCCATCGTTTGCCGAGGGCCTGTTTGGCCCTCTAGGATTGAGAAATGGGAACCTTCTTGAAGCTCGTCCTCCCATTGCTACTGCTTCGCCTTCTAAGGTGGATTCTTCGCACCTCAAACAGTTCGGTTCTCCTCCATTTCGCGTCGAAGGGAAACAAAGTGACAAACCTTCTTGATTCCGTTGCTCTCTTGATGAATCAGAGACTGTGTTCCAGAGAGAACGGTTAATGGTTTGATTGCCTGTATTAGAAGTAGTGTTAGAAGCTCTGGTCTCCGGAACCTTGCTTTGTCTCGAGCGACTTACCTCGTGCCCGCTTGTCTGGGCTCAAAGTTGTCGTGGCTCAACATTCCCCACTGTGCGATTTCCCGCCCTCGTGCGCGTGCCGTCTAGAATCTAGATTGAACATATGATCAGCACGGTTTGACAGCTTGGGCTCATCCGCATCGGGAGTGGTGAATTGTTTGGCTTGGACGTGTTTCTTGAGCTGTGCGCCGTCTGTCGTGAGGTAAACCTTCGCTTGCTCAGATAGATAGAAGGGACATAAGTACAGTATAACCACGGACGTATCAGATAGAGCGGCGGAGGGCCAAAAGCGGAAAGAGAGGCACGCGACCTCGAGGGCGTCCGAAGATTCTTGCTCTTGGGCGAAGCAGTCCTTCACATGCTGGGACAAAGCTTGCGCATCGGCGGCTATGAACAGGCGGCAAGATGGGCAGAAGGCATTTTTTATCTTGCACTTGATGATTGAGGGTTGAGACAGGGAGCCAAGAGACAATGTGTTCCTTTGATTCTCAACATATACATCACACGCGTAGGGATTTGCTTTGAGCGGCTTTGGTCGGATGGACTTCTGAAAAGAGCACTACAATACTATTCTTGTGCATGATGTGGACGTGTGAGTACTGGTCACTGAAATTTGCTATGTAAAGTCCTTGAAAACAAGACTGGAAACACTTTGCGGAATGCTCTAGTTGATCCAGCTGGCCGCTTCATTCTCCTGTCCGGAACGTGGCATCAACTTCGACTGAGATTGAGAGCTATGCTGATAATGAACAACGCAGGATTTCTGGAGAATGTTTTGTTGTAACTTGTAGCCAAGGCTCGGCAAGCTTTGAGATATTCAAAAACTCAGGAGTCACTATTTTTAGACAAAGTGATAGTATAGTAAAAGTCAATATCGACCTCCCGGGCCACGGTTCACGCTTGGAGGCGTGAGTCGCGAACGAAGGTTGATGGGCCGTAAGTCCATAACTGCATAAAATACACGCAACGCGGTAGCGGAAAGTTCGAGGCCGGACCGCCGGAGAAAAAATAAAAAAGGAAGAAAAAAAAGAGAAGAGAAGGCTGTTTGCGCTACTTCTTGGGAGATTAATTTGCCTTTGCCCTTGCTTGCCGGCTTCGTCGGCGGCGGTGGCGTTCTCGCAGATGATGTCTTGGGCGGAACCGCGACGGTCAGGCAGCAAAGAACGGCGTCCTTGGGAAGAAAGGCCGAAAGGATCTGCATACAAGCGACGCAGTCACAAGTCTCTGACGGAAAGAGCGACTAAAAGGTCGGAACCCGACGATATGAATTAATGAATTAGAAGGAGGCAGCAGCGGTCAATAAATGGAAGGGGGTTTGGGGTGGAAGATAGCTGCTCAGTGATGAAACGAGGAGAAACTACTCGCTCAACTTGATGTTCTGTACGAATCAAAAACTGGCGAGTCAGAACTCAGAACTTGTAAGCTGTGGATAATTCTCTACTTACCATGCGGTCCGTGGGGACAATGTTGAAGGCAGCGCTGACTAAGGAGGCTGGGATAGCGACGGTCTTAACCTCGCCCCTTCCCATCCCAATCAGATGTTGCGTGATGTCCTGGACGTCGGAAAGAGAAGAGAGAAGACAGGTCAGAATGGACAGCTCTGAGTTCAAGTCCACAGCATTACTCACCGGGTTTTGAATGCCAGCCCGGCCATTAGCCTTCCTCCACTGTACGATGGAGGCGCCGTCGTCGCCGATGATCTCGTAGAGTCGTAGCTGTGATTGGGAAAGGAGATCAGTGACAAAACTACTGATAGATGGGGGGGGCGGGGGATTCAGAGGTCAGAACTCACCTGTAGGAAACCTGGTCGCCCCGCTTGATGGTGGCCTGCGCGGGACCAGGCTCGTCATCCTCGTCCGGATCGATGGCTGCGATCGCCGAGACGAGCAAGCTGACGTCTTTGTCTGACGTGATCTTGAAGGGAGCTTGATGTGATGGGAGGATCTGGCCGAGGCGGAGGGTCGGGGCGTTGGTTGTCAGGATGGCGAGAACGACAGATGTCGCTCCGTGTTCGATGCGGACGATGGCGGGGCCATCGAGGTTGTTGAGGCTGATCGTTCCGAGGAGCGCATCGCGCTCCGAGTTGGCTCGCAGCTCCCAGGCTGATCCTGGACCCACCGTGACGAGGTTGAGTCGAGCGACGTCCATGCTGCTGTTTCTGTTGGAGGTAGGAGATTTCCGGACAAGAATAGCATAGTCAATAGTGAAATAGTTGTGGGGCCTTGGTTTAGATTAAGTCACATATCAGCTCTCGTCTTTCGAAAACTAGAACCTGACGCTTAACTATAGTACAGTGACAGTCAGTATTTTCCTTACGCTGTGTGCCTCTTGGAAATTCTCAGAGCGCGGCGGGATCCAACGCAATTAACTTGATTCGTGTTTTGTGCCAGTGCTTTTCATCTCTCACAGTCTTATTCTCGCTCCATCGTTTGCCGAGGTCCGGTTTGATCCCTCTACCCACAACCTTCTCCCTCTTCAAGCTTCATCTTCCTTTCCTAATTCCTTGCACTTCTTACCTGATCCACCCCTGTCACAGTAGGACCATAGGGGGTTTCACCAGCGGCATTAGTCAGAATATGCTTTTTCTGGCTGTGTTTGTCATGGGCTTGCGAATCGCTAACGTTTTCGGCACCCAGTAGTGACCACTAAGAACGATATGAAGTATTTTCAGGCTTCAGCAATTGGTGCAAATTGCTATTTGCTATACATCTATAGGGAGTGAGTCTCGATTCCATATAATCAGTGATTGTCTCAAAAACTATTATCTCATAAAGTCATAACTCCTAAGCCTCCTACACCTCATATAGAAGGTAACAATATGAGTATGAGCCTGAGGTCGCCAAACCTTTCTCAATTATGGTCCTCCTTTTTCGAGAATAGGAGAAATAGTAGAAATAGGAGGCCAAAATAGGACCTCATGTCCTCATCAGACACTCAACTTTTTACCTCCGATTATCACCTGTTTCTGTTTGGCGGCTTGGGCCAAAACAGATTGACGTAACATGAACGTTCATATTTTGTGAACCGCTGCTCATAAGTCATAAGTTTGTGAGCCTGTGTCTGATGACTATAGACTATAGTCGACTATTTAGAGACATAGGGACGTAAACTAGAGACTGCTCACACTGGACTATTAACTCATTCCGAGTTTTCGTTTGTGATGCTAAGGGCTTCCGGCCTGCCGCCTGAGGCCCTGAGGCCTGAGCGCCCGAGGCGGACCTCGGAGCCTGTTCCGGAATGAAAACGTGCTTACGTAAGGTGGACAAAAATTTGGAGTAAGGTCAATGTTGTAAATAACACCCTAGCCAGTGGCTACCTCGGGCACGCACCTGTGTGTGTCGGTGATACCTCGAGGATCACCCTTTCCTGTCTTGTAGGTGCAGACTTGCGCACCACAGTGTAAAGGACGGCAGCAATGGTTGTGGTTAGATTGAAGGAAGGGAGGAGGAACAGGATAGTGAAGAAACTTTGCTCGGGAGCGGAGTTTGAAGTGATACGTGGGAAAGAGAAGAAAAATTGTGGAGGGCTGATGAGGTCACGTGGTGTTGTGAAAGTTCAGTTCGCCGTCAAAAAGTGCGGTGAACGAAGCAAGATCTGTTTACGTAATGCTTTGCTCATACGGATTACCTAAGCCCATCTTCATGACACTTTTTGGCCATGAACAAGGCAAGACTGAAGAGCTGGTTGCACCACCATATAACAACAGTCAACCGTCAAATCAGTAATCACTGACTCTCCGAGCAAATTCAACCACATTTCTCCAGAAGAAGTAAGTTTCGATTTGGACATTTGGTCAAGGGTCTTCCAAGTCAGTAGTCACCCTGATCACTGAGGTGTTGTGTTGTTGCCTGTTGGTTACTGAGCTGAGAGCTCACTTTGACTGCTGACATCGGGGAGTGGAAATCGAAAAAGTTCACGGCCGTAAGGCGAGACAGGCCCTAGAAACCCCGTAACTGAAGTTAGGGGACTTTCTTACGGCCGAGAAATTAAAATTGTTGGCGAATGCGCGAATGGCGATTAAGGGTTTCAAGAAGGTATTCTTTTCAAAAAAAAATCACAAAGCACCAAAAACAAACAAAAAAGGCGCACTCCGGCACTCACAAGAAGCCAATTCTGGCATCGGCACGTGGCGCGTGGCTTCTGGTTCTGCATCAAGAAAACCTGTGCTCTTTTCAAGTCTGTCTCAGACTCTCAGCTTTCAGTGAGGGTTTTTGCAAATTGCAGCATACTGCATACCCCACATGCTACAGAATACAGACTGTCGTGATTTTTTTTATTTTTTTGCGCTGTAAAATTGTTGAAAAAGTTAATTGGAACGACGGTTGGACGGTTGAACGGTTGAACATTGAACGTTGAACGTTGAACGGTGGAAGCCGCCGGCACTTTCGCTTTTCAGAATTTCCCCACAACAATTTCAGCTTTTGAAGGTTGCTCACTTGCTCCCATCTGGCTAACGATTCACGACTCACTGCCATCACATCGTTGCCCACCACCTCACATCTCACCCACGTCAGTGCTCATCACTTTTTTCCCTTGCTTCCTCCACAATGTCTAGTAAGTATGGCGAAGGTGGTGTTTCCGGTGCTTGAGGGATCTACAAATGAGAGCTGACCGTGCTTTCTCTGCCCATCCGCAATGAAGTGGTCACTACCCCCCCTTACTAGTCAGTCTTCCTCAACTCCAAAACTGACGGTGTTGTTTTCGCACCGTGCGTCGTTGGCTCGTTGCTGACTTCGTCCTATTCTCTCTACTCGCTCACGGAATATTGCAGTGGTTGCGCAGTCTAGTGAGCATCGCCATGGTCTCCTATCTGGTAATTCGCCATTCACAGTATCACTGACAGCTTCTTTTGCCAACTCACAGCGGCACCGCTGCTCAAACAGGCGACTGCTGCAACTCCATTCCCATCGCAGTCAACATCACCTCTGGCGCAAACGTCTGCCAAACCAGCTCCTCCGACACCACCAAAACGCTCCAGTCTTGCCTGGCCGCCGTCAGTGGGAACACCAACACCTCGGTGGCGTGCAATTTCAGCGGCAAGGCCAGTGGTGCTCAGCGAGGAGTTTCGGTTGTTGGGAGCACTTTGTTGGCTGCTGGGCTCATGGCGGTTACGGTTCTGACTACCATGGCATGAGCTCTTCTCTTTCCCGCTCGCCGAAGAGGCCACCTTCACCCTTTCCCCGCCCTCCCACATGGACTCTACACCAATTGATCGGCAGCTACCGGCCCATCGTCTCTCCTTCTTTCTCCTCAATCACATCGCACACCTGCCAGCTCGGCTCGAACACCAAACTTCTCGAACGCACGCCGGATATCCCCCCTCCTCAGAGCACTCCACCCTCCCGTCCACCTTCGACCCGTCAAGTCAAGGGAACAAACTTTCTAGGCCAGGCTCTGAACTCCTTCCAGTCCTCCTACCGTCTCGTGCCTTCCTCCCTGCCAACTGTGCCGCCCTCTGCCTGCGCTGCCTGGATCGAGACACGATTTCGACTTCTATCAAGCGACTTCTACCAGTCCCATCGCTCCATTCAATTGGACGCCTATCACCTTGTCCATTTCCCTTTCGAATTCCTTCTTTTTCGCTTTCGCCACACATTGCAACTCGATGTATTGCTACCTTCTTCCAATTGTGTGCGTCTTCGTTGGATCTGATATGTAGTGTGCGAGCGTTGGATCAAAAAACAACGACGACTCGTTCAGCGTGCGAAAGGAAAGAAGAGCAAAGAAAAAAAGAGTCAAAAAGTTCCCCATCCGGGAATCGAACCCGGGTCTTATCGGAACGCTCTTCCTGTGAAGGTGAGAGCGATATATCTTAGCCACTAGACGAATGAGGATGCTTTTGATGTCGATGCAGCCGACATTGTACAATATATACCACAACGTTCATCCCGAGCAACTTGTCTACCGACGGTCACCCCTAACCGCCATTTCCTCACGTCTGGTACCATGGTCACGGCGTCCTCTTCTACGTTCCAGCATATTAGGGGGGATGAAGCATTTCCAAAGAGCGGCGAGATCTGAGATATGTACAAGCAGTAGGCGTCCGTCCCAGGACTAATCGCCTTCACTTCTTGTCCTTCTTATCGAACATGCCCCGCTTGAACAGCGCTCCCGTAATCTTCGAACCGATGCTCTTCTCCTCCTCTCCATTCCCGCCATTTTCGCCATGAGTCGGAGAACCGGGAAGGCGGAAGGGTGGTCCGCCTCCCTGTGCGTAGATGTTCCCACCTGGTCGCATAGGTCCAGGAAACCCGCCACCACCGCCGCTGTGGTTCTGCTGACCCGCATGGGGTGATGGTGCTGGATATCCACCTCCATGGGGGGCACCGCCCTGGAAATGTTCGGGCGCAGGTCCGAACCCATGAGCCTGGTCGTCCTCTCTCTCCGCCAGCAGTCTCAGCCGCTTCCCGACATTCGGCCTACCGGGCAAGGAAGGTACACCGTCGTGTCCCCACTCGAGTCGGTGGATGCAGGTAGGTCGGGGTCCGTGCTCGTGTGCGAGGGAGTGGAAGATGATGAAGTGGTGGCCTTCAACGCCCTCTACGATTGAGGCACCTCCGGGCCCGGTGATACCGCGGGCGCGATCAGTGAAGAGAAGTGGGTGCTGGGAGGGTGTGTAAGGGCCAAATAGACCGTTCCGCGAGATAGCATACGACGTGGCGTAACCTGACAAAGATGAATACAGACATGTTCAGCGAGTCTTCTACTACCTTCACGACCGCTCTGAGACTCACCTTCCGTCGTGAATGTTCCCGAGGAGTAGAACAGGCAGTACGAGTTCGAACCCCGGTGATAGGTCAAGTATGGCGCCTCGATCAATTTGCCCTGCCAGGGCTGTGTAGGGCCCATGAGACCCACACGCTCGCCGACGAGGGACAGCCCATCCTCCGAGAGCTCCTGGACCCAGACTTGGCATTTCTCGGTGTACATGTGGTCTTGGTCGTTCTTGTAGACGAGGTAGCGCTTGTTGCTGTTTGGATCCTCGAAAGGTTGGGGGTCGATGCAGCCGCCTGTTTCGCCCTGGATAATCGAGGAAAAATGCGTGTCAGCCGGCTTTCATGACTTTTTGGAGGTTAGTCTTTAATGAGAAGGTACTCACTCGGCTCACGATAGGTCCATTGGATACGAAGTGGTACTATGAACGCGTCGGTAGAGAAACCCTGTCGGTTAACCATGCCACCAGAAAGAAGAAGAGGCAAGAGCCCGAAAAGAGTACTTACAGGACCAAGAGGACCTCCCGACGCGTACGCGACTGCGACAGCCTGCTTATCCGTTTTCCGGTCCTGTACAGTCACGTACATCAACCAGCCACCGCGATTCTGAAAAGAAGACGAGAACAAGAAGTCAGGCGCCTTGCTAACCGATGTTATGTGGGAAGCGGTGGTGACGGACCTGAGGGGCTTGGATGACTTCGGGCGCCCAGATGAAACCTGGTCGACCGCTTGTCCATGGAGGCAGGGGCCCAGGGAGGACATCCTGGTCGTGGTGATGCCAGGAACAGAAGTCGTAGGTGTAGCTGCACTGGACATTCTTTCCGTTCCCTGTTCAAGAAGAGACAAGATTAGAGAAACAGATGAGCTTTCCTTTCAGCGAAATGAGGGGGATGGAGCTCACCATTAGTGGAAAAGGCGTACCATGCCTTGGAGACGGGGTCGTATCGCACGCCCGGATCAGGGAAATCGTGACCGATCTAGTCATGAAAGTGCGCACAAAGCTATCAGAATCAGAACGGGAGCGATGCGCAAGTTCGGGACAGGAAGGAAGGATCAACTTACGACGGGGTTGACCCATCCAAGATGAGCGTGAGCAGGCATGACTGGTTTTCTTGTTGGTTAGTCTAACGAGGGAAAGCAAGATATATAGATGGTGGAGCGGAGGGAGAAGGGACGAGGGACGAGGCTGGCGCGAGGTCGATGGGGTCGTTCTTATACTACTGTCAACTCGGGAAGAGGGAAGGTCCAATGCATTCATAGCTGTGAAGTGGCATGCTGTCCACGGCACTAGCTCCATCGCGCATCACAGCTTGCGCCGCCTCACACAATGGTCCAAAGGGAATGTTCTACCGCTCCCAAATAGCGCCCACGTTCACTGACAGAACTTCCCATGCTCATGCTGAGAAGCATGCTAAAGAAGGGAAGCTGCATGACTGCACAGCCCCAGCGGAAGAAAGCCATGCAGAACTTCCTCGACGCTCCGCCAAACGTCAGAATGACGAAGCATATTGACCTCGCCGACAGGGTGAGAGGCCGGACTCGCTGACGAGTGGCAGCACCGCAAGAAGTGCCAGGAGAATGGGAGAATCGCAGAGGCGAAGGCGCTGAGATTGAGGTTCATTGTTCGCAAGGACGTCATCGTTCGTGGATTGGGTGTGTCTTCCGGCTCGCTGTGGTAGATGTTGTGGTATATATTGTACAATGTTGGATGTATCGACATCAAAAGCATCCTCATTCGTCTAGTGGCTAAGATATATCGCTCTCACCTTCACAGGAAGAGCGTTCCGATAAGACCCGGGTTCGATTCCCGGATGGGGAACTTTTTGACTCTTTTTTTTCTGCTTTTTTTCTTGCATCCAGCCCAGAGCTACCTACCGTCCTGACTGTCTTCTAGTTCTACCTCAACGAGTCAAACTTTTGCTCGATGAGGCGATGAGGTCCGTGTGTGCAGGTGGAGGTCAGTCGGCTGGCCAGGCCCTGGTTGTGGTGATGAAGGCTAGGCCCTGAATCCTGATCGTGTTTAATGAGCAAGGACAGGCTCACAGGCCTCCCTCCGCACAAGGTGTTCAAGATTCACGTCACGCAGATTGACAGATCAAACTGGTTGCAGGCACAAGTAGAACTTGATATTTTGATACGATTTCCTCCTTAAGATTGGGAGAACAAGGGCATTATTTGAAGGGGGGTAAAAAGGGGGAGGAAGGATAACAAAGAGCGTGCAAGTGTTCGGGAACTGTTACAGTGAAAGACATATGTGTCCTCATTTTGCGAACCTGGGAGAGAGTGGGTTGAATGTAAGAGCAATGCTACTCGACATTGAATGCTTGAAGTCCGGGTGGGAAGAGAAGGATGCACGAAGACCGGTCTGGGTATATGGCCTTCTTGCTCCTTCCGACCTCAATGATAGTTGCGGATGGTGATAAGTGATGGAACTTATACCATGTGGCCGGCCTCGTAAGCAGGGTTGACGGCTGCTTGACGTCCTCCTTCTTCTGGGCGGGAGCACTGGTAGCAGTCGCGGAGGCAGCGTTGGCGTTGCCAGATGTGGTTGACCCAAGAGCAGCGGCAGGGCCGGATGCGTTGGAGGTAGCGTTCGCAAGACCGCCAGCGGCAGCGACACCGGCGGCTCCACCAGCTGCGGCAGCACCAGCGACACCGGTAGAGGCCGAGGCAGGGGGGTTCACGATGCTGAAAGCAGGCGAGTGCCACTCGGGTTGAGTTCCGTCGGTAGCCTTGCTCGCGCTCTCCGCCCGGTCAACAGAGTTGAGCCAGCCGTCGGGGTGGCCGTACTGGGGGAGGATGGAGTTCCGCTTTGAGGTTGCGAGCTTGAATGTGCCAACCTTCTCAGCCTTGGAAGCGGCATCATCCTTCTTGGCGTTGAATCGCTGCTTGAGAACGTCGAGCTGCTTGCCGTCAGGGTTGGCCTTAGCAGACTCGAGGGAGTCTCGGAGGTCACGGAGCTGGAGCTCAGCCTTCTCGAGACCGTCGCGGATACCTTGCTCGGCAGCCTTCTGGATCTGCTTCTTGATGAGACCAGTGGCGAGCGGGCGGAGGAGCTTGATCAGGAGATCGTGGTTGCTGCCGCGGATGGCGAAGTTGAGCTTGTCAACCTTGGCCTTGACGTTCTTGACGGTGAAGACGGGGTGCGACTCGTGCTTGGCGCGAGTCGAGGGGCTGGAGCCAGCCTCGAGGTGGATGGTCACGGACAAGCCGTTGCCAGACATGGTGACATCGGCGGTACCCTGGTCCTTAATGCGGGGGAAGCCAGCCTTCTTGTTGATGAAGAAGTGGACATCGCGCATGTCGCACTGGATCTGGGACAGGGTGAGCTTGATGGCGTGCTTGTTGACGTCGCCGAGCTGCTTGTAGGCGGAGACCTTGAAGTAGTTGTGGGCGTCAACCTCGAGGATGTTGGGCAAGAGGTTCTGGGCCTGGACAGTCAGGTTCTCAATGACGAGGTCAACCTGCTTGTCGGAGTACTCGATACGAGGAATGGGAACCCAACCAACTGAAGATGGTAAAAGGAAGGATCAGTATGAGGATACGAAAGAGTTAAAGCAAAACGTAGCGGAGACTCACCGTGCTGGAGGAGCTGGGGGAGGATGGGGTCCCGGATGTCAGCCCACAAGTGAGGCTTCCACGAGGGCTTGCCCTCGGCGTCGAGGAAGAGGTCGAAGACCAGACGCTTCCAGGCCTCGCCGAACTTGATGTTGAGGGGGTCCTCAGCCATACCCTTGAAGAAGATCTCGATCTGCTTGAAGAGCTCATCCTTGTGGGGAACGTACTTGCCGGTGTCACGGCCTTCGGCAGCGACGAAGAACTTCTTGCCGGAGTCGCGGAGCTGGATGGCCTGGGTGTTAGCCTCATCCTTCATGATGAAGCCGGGCTCCTGGAGACACTTGCGAACGTACGAGTCGAGCTGAGAGAACCATCCCTTGAGCTCGGGGTCGTTCTTGGCGTCGGTGTAGAGCTGGTCGACGGCGTCGAGGATGGGCTGGGTGGGGCGACCGTTAGCGAAACGCTCGATCAGGGTGCGGAAAGCCTGCTCGGCCTTGGCGACGTTGCCCTCAGAGCGGACACCAGTGGCAGAGTTCTCGACCTGGCTGTGCAAGTCAGCGGCGTGGCCCTGGTACTGCTCAGCAGCGACGAGGAAGTACTCCATGGCGTCTTGGTAGTCACGGTGACGCTGGAGCTCGACGACGATCTTCTTGAGACGGAAGATGAACTGGTCGCGACGCTCCTGGGGGAACTTCTCCTTGAAGTACTCAGAAGCGGCGTTGGCGTTCTGCTTGATGAGCTCCTTGTGCTTCTCGGGGATCTTGTCAGTGAGCTTGTTTGCCTTCTCCTTGACGAGCTCAGCCTTGTCCTTGGCGGCCTCGGTGGCGGCAGCCTTGTTCTGCTCGTCAGAAGCGTTCGAGTCAACAGCGCCGGCGACATCCTGAGCGTGGCCAGCGACCTCGTTCTTGACGTCCTTCTTGAGCTTCTCGGTGTCAACCGAGTTCAAGGCGTCCTTGACCTTGTTCTTCTCCTTCTGACCGGGGATGTCATCGTGGAACTGGTTGTCTGGGGCGGGCTGGTCAACCTGGCCGAGCTTGGACTCGTCAGGGCGGGCGTAGTCTGCAGCCTTGGAGGCGGCGTCGGCGAAGATGTCACGGCCGATGATGCCAAAGTCTTGGACGAGCTTGCGGACCTCGCCGTTACGGAGGAAGAGCTTGAAGAGTGTTCGGAAAGCCTCACCGGCTGTCTCCTGGTCCTTCTTGGTGTCTGCCTTGGTGACCTTGGACTCGACCTTTACGTTGCCGGCGATGTCAGCCTGACGGGAGGCGAAGAGGAAGTTTTGGAACTCCTGGTTGGCATTCTTCTCGCCGACAATTTGGCGGGAGACGTCGATGATTTGGCGGACGTCCTCAACAAGCTTGCGGCCTTCTGGGCTGAGCTTGTCAAGGTCTACGGGGGAGGCATCGATGGTGAACTTGAGGGTGTCGTCAATTTGTTGGTTGGTGGGGTATCGTCCCTCTCGGAATGCTTGGAGAACACCGTAGAAGCGCATCTTGCGGTCGACGTCTGCCTGGACATCCTTGGGGTCTGCGGCACGGGTGACGGCGTTGGAGGCGGGCTTCTCGGAAACCTGGCTCTGGAGCTTGGGTGCGTGCGACATGTTGAAAGTAGAAAGCTGTGGTTGGGTTAAACAGGGGTATAGGATCTGTTTAAGTTGTTGACAGCTGAAGCTGAGGTTGATTGGTTGGTTGTTCTGGTGCTGTTTGGGGGTATCTGGTATAAGAATCAGAGAAAATGTGGTAGGAGGGAAGAAAAGAGGGTGAGAAGAAGGGTGAGGGTGCTTGTTTATATACTGACTTCGAGAGTTAGGAAGACTGGAATGTGACGTACATTTTACTGACTGACTGACATGGTTTGGCTGCAAGTGGAGTTGGAAGTGAAGTTGGATGAACTCGTCATGGACCAACGCAGCATCTGTGCATGGCGTCAGAGGAAGAAGACCAAATCTAATTGATGACTGGGAACACTGCTCCAGTGCCAGTCAGCGTCATCAGTATCGTCATGATCAGCGGTCTCCGCCTCACACACATTGGCATTCCTGCCTTTCTTCCAAACACCACCCACAGTGGCCACGCACGTTAAAGCGTCGCATTCGGCATTCGAATTCGTGCGTGGTGGAAGGAACAAACTTCTCCCGCCCCGATCTGGTTTTGGCGATCACTCAAATGACGTCACTGACGCAATCGTACAGGAAGACCCTGATCCTCATGCAATTCAGCTCCACGCCTCCACCAAAAACCAACACCTTCCCGCGTCAGCATCAAGCCCACCCTCCGTGCTGTCTGCCGGGTCAGGTCATCCCTACTGCACTGATCAATCATCGTCGATCACCGCCTGGACAACATGCAACAGCTGATGTTGATGGGCCGGAACCAAGGCCTGGACGCCTGCACCTCATCGATGGCGAGGGTGAAGGGTCCCTACTCCGTCAATAATGTAGTTCACCTCATCAAAATTCTTGCACTTCATAAGTTCATATGTACCGAATCACAGCCCCCGCTTCGGTTGCCTCACCCGCTTCCCCGCCTCCTACAAATGAGGTGTCATTTATCCTGCCCCGGCGGTTGGGTCTTCCTACGCGTCTCGATCTAAGTCGCGTCGTCGCGTCCCATGGGCAAAAAAGTCGAGTGTTGGGATGGGGTATTGATAGAAAATTGAAAGGTACAGCCTGGAAATTCAACGATGAGAGAAGGGGGCATGTCGTCGTCCAGTGGTATATGTAGGTCGCGTGAAGAAAGAGAAATCCGCAGGGGTCTGCAGATGCAGTGGTAGATACTTGTGTGAGAGTCCAAGACGGTCCGCGGGAAGGAGAGGGAGCAATCGGATGCAGGCGTCGCGGTCGAGACCATCCCTGTCGCGCTCCGATGTGCTGTCAAGAGCATCTGAGATCAGTGCTTGTGCTTCTTCGCGCGAAGACCAAAGGCCCGACGGAACTTCGTGTCGAAACTGCTCGAAAAGAACGCATCCTTGAAGTGACCGCGCTGTAGACAGGAAGGGGCCGCCCAGTCAGTAAATCTTGGCCAGCGGTCAAAGAGAAAGATCACAAGATAATCACCATCAACAAGCTCTTGCGCGCGTGTGAGCGTCCCTCGGCTGTCGTGTTGGGGTTGTTCAGCGCGGCTTTCCAGCCAGCGACACGGCGGTCTTTGTCCTTCTTGTGGACTGCGAGGAGGGAGATTGAAAGGTGAGCAACAGAACGTTTGTCCTCGTCAAGGTCTTCCACATACCAGTCACAGAGTAGGCTACCGTGCGCCAAGGAGTGACGAGCGAGTCGTTGAGGGGGGAAGAGGACAGTCAGCACGGTGTCCATCTGTGCATGCTATCTCTGAAGCTCACCTCCGTCAGTTCGTGTCATTATGTCGTTGTGATATTTCACGGGTGAGAGCGTTTGAGATAGATTCGAGGAGAATGAGCGAGGTTGAGGAGATGGTGGAAGAGAGGAAGCCGCGATGCTGTCGTGAACGAGGTGGGTGAGAATTCAGTCGAACATCTAGCGAACCTCTAACCACCACCGCCTGTTCATGCTCCGCCTCATGAGCGAGAGGTCGTGCGGTCGACGTCATCAGCTCTTCTCGACACAGCCTCGCCGCCTCGCCTCCAACAGCTTGACTTTTTCCGAACCAGTAGCATCTTATTGGGACACCTGAGCAAAGTGTTTAGATTAGAGAGAAGCGCGGCAGTACTACTGCACAGACGGTAAGTGGACCGTACTCCTTCTGTGGGCCTCCTTTGTAGAGCGATGCCGATGCCGTTCCCCTTTGTTCCTTGCTCTCTCTGTGTGTAGGTATCATCATGTCGCTATCCAGATTACGCGCTCGAGGACTACTTCGGAGCGTCGCGGCGGAGACGGAGGAAGGAGGCCGAGGCCATGATTCCGATGATGAAGAAGACGATGCTGAACTGCCCAGCAGACCCTCAGCCACCATTCGAGCGAAGGGCAAAGCTCGCCAGGTCGAGGACGAAGAGGAGGAAGAGGAGGAGGTGTTCTTCTCGGAAGATCTCGATGATTCCGCGGACGAATGGACACCTCAACAGGGCAAGTCGGCTTCCTCCTCGTCCCTCTTGTCGAAGAGACCTGCCAAACGAGGACGTCACGAAGACGATGATACGGACGAGGACAACGACGTTGGAGCCAGTAACGAATACTTCTCTGAGGATGAAGGGATCGACCTGCGCCTCCAAAACGCGGCAAGAAGGATGGGAACGTCGGACAAGGCCGAGGAGGCAAAGCTGCGTTCACAAGTAGGACCACGGCTTCAAAATCGATACCCAAATCAACACCCGCCTCCTCCTCCTTCAAACCTGCCGGCCCCTCGAAATCACTCCCTCAACCCAGCACGGCAACAAGCACATCCGCCAAACCCAACCTCGGTCGCGCGGCTGGTCTGGCTGCCCTCGCTCAGGGGTCCAATATGAGCGCTAAGGAGATCATCGATCGACTTCATCGTGCTCGGGCGATGGCGGAGAATGATTTCAGGAGGGAGAGGGTGAGAGTCTTTTGGAGCTTGATGCAGGGGCCGACGGAGGGCAGGTGAGGGGGATAAGCTCGGAGTCACTTTCAAGGATGGGAAGGGAGGAGATGGGGTTGCGCTGACGAGAAATCAGGTTCCGTCTTCGTCGGCTCCGGAAGGTAGGACGGGCGAGACTTCAAAGGCGAGGGTACCACCACCTACCCTGCCCTCCACACAAGCAGCCTCAGCACCGACATCGGCTCCCCGTATGTCCGTCGCGTCCTGGCTCGGCGTCGTACCACACGACACCGACCTTCCCTGGCCAACAATAACTCCCGCACCCTCAATGATCCAAGACCGCGACTCCCTCTTCATCGCCTTCGTCTTCCCCTTCCCCCCAAATCCAACAGCACAACCATCCACCTTCCCAACACTGATATCCTCTTTACTCTCCCACCTCGTCCGAACGGTCCAACCTTCGAGCGTGCCGGTTGATTTACTTCCTGAACATCTGCAGAGTGCGCCGGTTCAGAGACGAGGGGCGAGTCATGATATGTATGCTGTCAGGGCTAAAGTGCTCAAGTTTGGACGCGATGGGAGTAGAGGTGGGAGTGATTGGACCAGTTGGGAAGGGGCGGATGATGATGGTGAGAAGTGAGTGCTCTATTCCTCTCTTCTATTGCTCTCTGTCCTTCTAGTATTTGCCGTGGCGAAGGGACAGGGAACTGATTTGATTGACCTTCTTGTCTTTCTTCTTCTATAGATGGGGTGCACAGAAGATCGCCAAGGTCATTCAAGAGAGAATGCAGAGAACGTACTTGTCTTCGTCAGTCGGTAGGTTTCCGCTTCTCTCCACTAGGCACCGGGACGAAACCACCCATGGCTGAACTCCTCTTGTTTCTGACCTCGCAGATGGTACGGAGGCACCCTGCTAGGTCCAGATCGCTTCACACACATCACAAACGTAGCGCGGGCGACGTTGCGGGAGCACATGGCAAACCAAGTGAGCCCAATCCTTCCTCTCTTCATTTGACTTTCGGCTCATCCCATCTCTTTCTCACCCTAAAGAGAATCGCCCAACTCAGACAAACTCTCGAAGAGCTCGACACTCGTGCGGCCTCCCTCCGCGCCTCCCTCTCCAAGAAGACGGCGGACGGCAGTAGTTCAAGCCCGAGCGGCAAGCCGGCAGCGACGATGGCGATGTATGCGGACCTCACGGAGGCGAAGGGGCAGAGACTGTTAGTTGCGAAGAGGAAGATGGTCGAGCTTTTGGAGAAGAAGGTTAAGGAAGTGAAAGGAGGCTCAGGGTGAGGGGCAGTCGGGCGGTAGGAGGGAATGTCTCTTCGGTGGGACGAGCTTTGTCTCCTTGCGTTCGATAGAGAAATGGGTATCATGCATTCGCCGAGAGAGTATCTTTGCAAGGCTGCCTTGTGCTGGTGGGCGACTTGAGTACCATGCCAACCCGTTCCGGCTGAGGAACGTGCTGAGGATTGTGTGCAAACTGAGATAGAACGGGCGACGCACAGACCACCCGACCTCAGCCGCTCCGATCGAAGAACTGCCACCACGACCTGAACCACCTTGACCTCCAGCACATCCAAAGTCAAGCAGTAAAGTCGGTATCGCTTCCCTCGTATCCTCGTAGGCACGCAAGAACGCAAGAACGATTCAATTCCAGCCCTCTGCCGAGACAAGAACACCACCCTGCGTGGAAATTCAAGAAGCAAGAAGGGGAACCATAAACCATGACGACCCTCATCCTACACTTTTCCGTCCCTTCCCGCGAAATCCTACTTGAACCATCCTCCGAATGGACCAGGCGAATCCATAGAGCGGTCCAGCGCGTTGTTTCTTCATCCGGCGACAAAGACGAAGGAGAACGCCTCGTCTTCCTTTTCTCGCTTTCCTCCTCTCTGTTGGCCCCTCCCACCGCCCTAAAACTCTCCTTTGATGAACTGGCTCGATTCTGCCAGTGGAGCTATGCCCAGGCATGGGGAGAGGCTGTGCGGTTGGATCATCTTTTGTTGGACGTCGATGTTCTCCTTTTGCCTGGGTTAGAAGGCATTGAGAATATTGTGGAGACGGAGAAGGAGAGGGGGGAAAGTAGTGGACGCGACATCATTCTGATTGCAGGTGAGTTCTTTGAACCTCGCGCTCGATTATACAGAGAAAGTAAAGTGACTGATTCCTTTTGCCGCTTTGCAGAAGAAGAGGTTCTCGAAAAGCTCTCCTCTCTACCTATCAAGACCGAGTCGATATCAAGCACAGGCCTGCCCCAAAACCCATCATCCACACAAGATCAACACCAGCCCCCAACATTTCCTCAACATCCCGTTGTAGCCCTAGGCGGGACATTCGACCATCTCCATCCAGGCCACAAGATCCTCCTCTCAACAGCCTGCGCCGTCTCAACCCGCAAGCTCATCATAGGCATAACATCCGACTTCATGCTCCACTCCAAAACCGAACCGACTTTCCTCGAATCTCTCGAGAGGAGGAAGGAGCGCGTCCGGTCTTTCTGTGCAGGTTTTGCTGGGGCGTTGCGGCCTGGTGAGAAGGCATTGGAGTTGGACGTCGTGACGTTGGAAGATGTTGCTGGACCGGCGGGCTCCGAGGCGGACTTACAAGCTCTCGTCCTTACCGAGGAGACCTTGGCGGGTGGGAAAGCGATTGCTGAGATCCGGGAGAAGAAGGGGTTGGGTGCGTTGCAACAGTACGTGATAGGTGTTTTGGGAGCCAAAGGTGAAACGGACTTGGGCGGGACGGGGAAGGATGCGAAGGAGTTGGCGGCGGCCAAAGTGGGGAGTACTGCTATTCGGAAGTGGTTGGCTGCAAAGCGGCGAGGGGAGTGAAAAGTTACAGTTGCACACTCAGGAGGAGCAGCACGCATTCTATACGTACCTTTACGCTTACCTCATGAAAGCTACAACACAGGCATAGACTCGCTACACCCAGGCGCAGGCAAGCAAAGTGTGCCGAACGCTGCAGACTGCAGTGCCGTCGGAGCGCCTAAGTCGGGGCGAATATTAGAGGCGAGTAGACAGTAGATGGCAGTAGTATACTGACAGGAAAGAGCAGTACTGTAGTAGCTTCGTCTATGTATGTACTACTTCCACCAACGACTCCCAGATCACATCCACCGGCGGGACACAACGGCCCATTTGGCGCTAGAAAGCTTCTTCTCTGTGTCAAGGGTTCGACGATTCGACAGTTTCCGCGCTAAAAACTCGGCAGGGTTCGTTCGGTAGGGCGCAGCATACGACTTACAGGCGAACCTTCCTTTGTTCCCGCTTTCCGTCCGCGTTGGTTCCGAACTCACTCGTCTTCGAACCCTGGGGACGGAAAGATAGCGGATGGTTCGCGTTCCTCTGACTATCTTGAGTCTTGACTGCGTGGCCCTCGATGGTATAAAGGGACTGATGGTTTGGTTCGACAAGGCTGACCTTTCTCTCCCTCACTAACTACTCCTTCACTCTCGCACCCTCACTTGCCTCTCTCTGCACCAGCTTATCCTCAATCTCCACGTCCCAAGACAAATACATCTAGACACAATGAAGGTCATCTTCCTCGGCGCTACTTCCGGCTGCGGCCTCTTCGGCCTCCTCAACCTTATCCAAAGCATGAAGACCGGCGAGAAGCTACACCAAGCCTTCATCCTCGCCGTCGACCGGACGAGTTCCGCTCCACCTTGGTCGACACTCACAACGTCAACCCGGCCCTATTGGAGCAGAACGTCTTCATCGTCAAGGGAGACGCGACTGTTCTCGGAGACGTCACCTCTCTCTTCCAAAAGGCGGCACGCGAGGAAGGCGGGCTCCCGTAGACGCGATCGTCAGTTCAGTAGGTGGGAAACTCATCTTCGGCTCGAACCCACTCAAGGCGCCCACACTCTCCCCTCGAACATCTGCCAAGACGCGACCAAAGTCCTTCTGGAGGCGATCAACGCCGAGTTCCCCGCCAACTCGGGCAAGACTCAACCTCGGATTGTCGTGATTACGTCGAACGGTATCGGACCTTACGCGCACGCCAAGGTACCCTTCATGCTTAAGGGGATGTACTCCTGGATGCTCGACGAGCCGCACGCCGATAAAGAGGTGAGTTTCCGAAAACGTTATCCTTTACGCCCAGCGCGAGCAAAAGTATCTAATTGAGATTTCTGTTAACCGCCTAATAGGAAGTTGAGAAGCTCCTCCTCCGCGCCGCAAACCTGCCCCACCCGGACTTCAACCCAACTCCATCCTCAACCGCGTCCACACCAACAATACAGCGTCTGACTCTGATCCGACCCGCCCTCCTCACCTCAGCCGCAGCATCTACCAAGACTGTCCGGGTAGCCGAGACTCTCAAGGGAGCATACTCCGTCTCGCGTGCCGATGTCGGTCGCGTTCTCTGGGAGGAGTGTTTGGTCGGGGGCAAGTGGGCTGGGGAAGGTGTCACTTTGGCCTACTGAGGACTCATGCATAGTGCTCTTGGATGCGGACAATTCCTTTTGATCTTTCACTTGAGCGTGGTGATGCTTCGACGCGTCGTATACCTTGTACATAGCTCTCTTCTCGCAATCCTCATCTTCCTTTAGAACTTTCACTCTCTCTTTGCTTCGAAACTCACTTTCTTCTGTCGGCTCCTCAAGCCTCAAGCTTTCATGAGCTTTCATGTGTATGTATAAGTCGTCCGCTATCCTAGTTGAGTGATCAATCTCACAGGAAAGGGAACTGTTCGACATGCAGGCAGACAAGGAGGTAGACAATAGCGCAGAGCGGCGCGCGTTAAAAGATGCGATTGAAAAGGCCAGGAGACAAGAGACATGAGGTGGAGAGGGTGAGATAAGTGCGTGTGGGTGGGAGTGGAAGATGTGGATGCGCAGTGTGTGTGTGTTTTGCCTGTGTGTGTGTGTTCTTTGAGTGCGTGTTGGTTATGTGTGTGTTTGTACCTTATGGCCTATGGGTGCATGCTGTGCATGTATGTAGGTGCTGGCTGATGAAGCGACGATGAAGTCTCCTATTAAAGGGAGGTACGCGAAAAGTTGGGCGTCAGGGAACAGCGGGATGAAGGTGATCGTCAGGATCGAGTGAGAGCAAGACACTCACTCGAAGTTTGGTCTCCTGGCCATGTGCGTACGTACACGGTCCTCGTGTGCCTATGTATGGGAATGGGTCGAAGCTGGAAGACGAGGAGGAAGATTAGAACTGAAGGTCAGTGAGGGATAAGCATGGACGAGAGGGAGCATGAGTGGGACACTCACTGAGGTCCGAGCCTATTCGATTCCCGGCGTGTCATTCGAGGACGCGTCTCCTTGCGCTAGAGCGGCAGTGGAGCGAGAGTGAAAAAGAAGAATGAGGACGTCAGTGAAAATTGAAGATGAGGGTGTAGTTGAGGATAGTATCGACATATACCTGAGTCTTGATGGCAGACGAGAGCGCGATGAGTGGTGGAGTTCCTTGGCATGAGGGAAAGGAGAAGAACGGGACGATGAAGTTAGTGAATGTCAGAGGGAGGATCTGGTGGAAGTGGGAGGGCACTCACCCGAACACTTGCGAGGCATATAAGATCAGCGTGGGTGTGGGTCATGAGTGCCTCCTACAGCGAGGGAATGAGGGGAAGATATGACAGTCAATAAACAGTGAGGACAAATGTGAAGCCATGACGGAAGGATTGAGCAACAAGGGTGGGAGGGACACTTACTTAAGCGTTTTGACTCCTGGCCGGACAGTGTGCGTCCACTTGTCCGTGGGTGAAGATTTGAGATTTGAGATGCGGATGAAAAAGTCAAGAGACAAGAGATGTGTCTATGAAGGGTTTGGCCATTGGGCGAGCGGTAAGGGTGAGGCTGGTACGGGTGTGTTCCTGTTCCTTGGCATTTGCGTATGTGTCTAGTGGTGTGTTGTGTATGTGTCTGAAATGTGTGGTGCCGGTGTTGTGCTGGTGCATTGTGAGCGTGGGTGTGAGTGTGGGTGTGGGCCTTGACTGTCTCCTACGGCGAGGGAGGTATGGGGGAGAGATGATGTTCAGCGACAGCGAACGAGGTCGAGCAACGAGGACGAGAGGGACACTTACTTGGGCATCCTGATTCCTGTTTCCTGATCGTGAAGTGTGTGAAGAGGAGGGCCGACGGATGTTGTCTGGGAAGGCGAGGAGGAAAGGAGGAGGTGAGCTTTGATGAATGATGAACGCTGAGCACGAAGCAGAGGGATACTCACCAAGCATAGTTTGCTCCCGGTCATGCACGTTGAGGACAGCTGCTTCCTTGAGCGAAGCTGGAGTGGTAGCTGTGGAAGGGAGGAGGAAGGATCGCCGACCTGAAGCGAGGCTGAGTGTTGAAGTTTGGGGTGGGGATGCCGATGCAGAAGTCCAAGAGACACGCGATGGGTTTGTGAGCATATGATGGCCTTTAGGCGAGAGTGTATGTGTGTGGGTGTTACGGGTGTGTGTGAGCGTTCTTTGGCCATTGGGACTTTGGATGTGTCGTGTGTGGTTGTATGTTGACGACGTAGGGTAACCATGTGATGGTTGTGCGTTGTGAGCGTGGGTATGTGTAGGCCTTGAGTGTCTCCTACGATGAGGGAAGTAGGGGAAGAGATGACAGTCAGCGAACAGCGAATGAGGTCGAGCAACGAGGGCGAGGGAAACTTACTTGAGTATCTTCATTCCTGTCTCCTGATCGTAAAGTGTGGGTCCACTTGGTGCGAATGTGAAGAGGATGGCCGGTGGATGTTGCTCGGGAGGCGAGGAGGAAAGGAGGAGACGGGCCTTGACGAACGGTGAACACTGAGCAGAGGACGAGCATGAGCACTATATTTTGCTGCCTTGGCGCCGATGCTGCGTTGCTCGGATTTCCCGCGGTTGCGTTGTTGCCATATTGCCGGGTATAGGGGCCGGTGTCGACCTTGTATGTGGTGTTGCATGTACCTGGATGAATGCACGAGTACTTGATGCTTTGCGTGTGTGCAATGGGAATCTTATGCATTCGTGGAAAGGTGAACGTGAACTTGGTAGGTAGCTTTGCCTAGAGTAGAGAGGGAGAAGTGGATATCAAAGTCAGTAAAAGGCCAGTTTCAAGATAAGGATGAGAAGAGACTCACCTGGACTCCTGGACAGCCTGAATATTGACCTTCTTGATCTTGCCGGTATTTCGAGGGCGACAGAGTGAAGTCGGTCATTGGTGGGGTGGGTGGTCGGTGAGATGCGATGCGATGTGCATAAATGTGTGTGAGACGTGCATGCGAGCGGTGGATATGCTGGCTTCTTGTGGCCTCAATGAACTTGTCCAGTGTCTTGACAGCAGAGTAGCTCCTAAACGGAGACGGTAAGGACAGAGAGCACAATTAGTGATCAGGGCTGGTGAAGGGCAGAATGGAGTCGAAGATGAGGGAGGGAGGTTCTTACCTGAACAGTTGGCAACGCAAGTCATGAAAGGATCTAGTCGTGTCTAAAAGAAGGAGAATGGGAGGGGAGTGGAAGGAGAACGAAGGGAAGGAAGGTTGAAGTCAGTAAAAACTGAGTGATAGTCAGGCGTGAGAATGGGGATGGGGACGGAGATGGGGATGGAAACCGGAATGGGAGTAGGAATGGGAGCAGGATTGGGAATAGGATTGGGAATATGATCGGGAATAGGATTGGGAATGGGGGGCGAGAGCGAGGGCGAGGGCGAGGGCGAGGGCGAGGGCGAAGGATGGAGATGGAGATGGAGATGGAGATGGAGATGGAGATGGAGATGGAGATGGAGATGGAGATGGAGATGGAGATGGAGATGGAGATGGAGATGGAGATGGAGATGGAGATGGAGATGAGGGTAAAGGTGAGGAATTGGGGTGAGGGATGGGGTAAAGGTGAGGGATGGGGGTGAGGGAGGGGGTTGAGGGGAAACTCACGACATCTCGAAGTCTCGCAGGTCGCCGCAAATCATTCCTACGTAGAATGAACCTAAAGAGCAAGAACGAAACGTAAGTCAGTGGACGAAGAGGAGGCGATGAATCAAGGGAGAGGAGACGGAAAGACTTACCTGCTTACGTCGAAAGCAAAGATATGGTCTTGATAAAGAAAGATGAGCAGCTTCTGGTTGGCGTGGGTGTCCTATAAAGAGGGAGCAGACCTGAGAGAGAGGACCAAGAGAATCAGTAACGGTGAGGATGAGGCTGAAAGTGAGCCGAGGATACAGAAAGGAGAAGAGGGAAGGTAAGACTTACCTGAAGATTGAGGTCTGAGTTTGAATTATTTGAGTGAACCTGCAAATGGCCTTGCTCCTTTCATAGTTCCCTCCCGGTCGTGGGCGTTGAGGACAGGTACTTCATTGAGCGAAGCTGGAGTCGAAGCCGTGAGGGGAGAAGGAAGAATGTCGCCGTGAATCGGAGCTGAGCGTTGAGATTTGAGATGCCGATGCCGATGCCGATACCGACGCAGAAGTCCAGAGACAAGCGAGATGGGTTTGTGAGACTGTGAGGGTATGATGGCCTTTGGGCGAGAGTGTATGTGTGAGGGTGTTACGGGTGTGTGTGGGTGTTCTTTGCCGATTCGCACTTTGGATGTGTTATGTGTATTTGTATGTTGACGACGTAGGGTTCCCATGTGATGGTTGTGCGTTGTGAGTGTGGGTGTGTGTAGGCCCTAACTATCTCCTGCGACAAGGGAAGTAGAAAGAGAGATGACTGTCAGCGACAGCGAATGAGGTCGAGTAACGAGGACGAGAGGGACACTTACTTGAGAATCTTAATTCCTGATCGTAAATTGTGTGTGCGTCCACTTGTCCGTGCGTGTGTATATGAAGAGGATGATCGTATCTTAATCTGGGAAGGCAAGAAGGTAAGCAACAGATGAGCCTTGACGAACGGTGAGCACGAAGCAGAGGGCGAGCAGGAACAGGACACTCACCAGCATGGTTTCCTCTCGGCCGTGGGCGCTGAGGACAGCTGCTCCCTTGAGCGAAGCTGGACTCGTAGCTGTGATAGCGAGGAAGGATGCCGACCTGAAGCATGGATGAGCGTTGGGATTTGAGATGCCGATGCCGATGCAGAAGTCAAAAGACAAGCGATGGGTCTGTGAGGGTATGATGGCCGTTGGGAGAGAGTGCATGGGCGAGAGTGGTATGGGTGTGTGTTCGGGCTCCTGGGCATTTGGTTATGTGATCATTGTTGACTGTTGTGTATGTGTATGCGATGTATGGTGGCCAGGCTGTAGTTGTACGTTGTGAGGTGGGTGTGGGTGAGCCTTGAGGCTTGGGTGTTCTACAACGAGGGAAGTAGAGGAGAGATCAGTCAGCAAACAGTAGGACAAGTGTGAAGCCATGTCGACAATGTGAGCAACAAGGGTCAGAACGACACTTACTTGCTCTTGATTCCTGGTCGTGAGTGTGCATCCACTTGTCAGTGCGTATGTATGGGAAGAGGAGGGCCGGCGGATGTTATCTGGGAAGGCGAGGAGGAAAGGAGGAGGTGAGCTCTGATGAACGATGAACGATGAGCACGAAGTATGGGATACTCACCAGGCATTGTTCCCTCCCGGTCGTGCGAGTTCCGGACAGGTGCTTCCTTGAGCGACGCTGGAGTGTGTGGAAGGAAGGAGGAAGGATGCCGACTGAAGCGGGGATGAGCGTTGGGATTGAGATGCGGATGCCGATGCCGATGCAGATGCAGAAGTCAAGAGACAAGCGATGGGTTTGTGAGGGTATGATGGTATTGGTGCGAGAGTGTATGTGTGAGGGTGTTACGGGTGTGTGTGAGTGTTCTTTGGCGATTGAGACTTTGGATGCGTCGTGTGTGTTGTATGTTGACGACGTAGGGTCCATGTGATGGTTGTGCGTTGTGAGCGTGGGTATGTGTAGGCCTTAGTGTCTCCTACGATGAGGGAAGTAGGGGAAGAGATGACAGTCAGCGACAGCGAACGAGGTCGAGCAACGAGGGAGAGAGACACTTACTTGAGCATCTTGGTTCCTGATCGTAAAGTGTGCGTCCACTTGTCCATGCATGTGCATGTGGAGAGGAGGGCCGTATCTTATCTGGGAAGGCGAGGAGGAAAAGTGAAGATGATGAGCCTTGATGAACGGTGAGCACTAAGCTCGAAGCAGAGGGCGAGCCTGAGCAGGATAATCATAACTCACCTGGCAAGGTTTCCTCCCGGTTGTGACTCGTGCACGTTGAGGACAGGTAGTTTCTTGAGCGAAGCTGAGCGGTGACTAGTGGTAGCTGTGGAAGGGAGGAGGAAGGGATGACGACGTTAGAGAAGATGAGGATGAAGTCAAAAGGTGGTAGTCAGAAGCAAACGGCCACTCACTTGACTACTAGGAGATGCAGAAAGCATTCGTGCTGGACATTAGAGTAAAGAGACGGAGCCAGTCAGCATACAAGACCAGTAAACAGAGTAAGGCTGTGAGAGGTAAGGGCGGAAGGGAAGGGAAGACTCACCTCAAGAAAAAGTGGACGGAGTGTAGAACACCGAGCATCTCGAATGCATCGAGCCCGGGGCTTGACCTCAGGGGAGCACAAAGGGATGGAGATTGGGTCGAGAGGTAGAGAGATTCAGCCTCCCGAAGGAGGTGTACTGACCACTACGGGCCAAGTCCAGGGCGTTCCCCAACGATCTCAAAGAGACGTGGAGCGCTTCGGCCTCATAAAGGTGTTACTACCCACCCTGGCGCAAGGCTATCGTGTCCCCTCTGACCTTCAACCCGCACCCCAAACCCCTTGGACTCGAGCCTGAGGGAAAGCTGGTCCGGACCCAAATGGAGACGAGACACAAGGGCTTACCCGCTGATAGCTCTGTGGCGAGACAGGGTCGGTGTCGACTCCGAGTCTCGATGATTCACCGTTGAATTTGTTGATTCTTGGCGTGACCTTGTAGTTGTCTGTGTGCTGTTGGTACGTGTGGTAGCTGGTGCTTGGTGTGTGCTGAGCGTGCATGTGGATGTATGCATGTGTTGATCGAGTGTATGTGTAGCTTGAGCGAGCCAGTGATTGTTGTTTGCTAGGATGAAGCGAAAGGGATCCGATCCAAGTCAGATCAAAGTGAAGATTTGGATGAGAGGTGGAGGAGAAGGGGATACTTACCTTGAAGAGAGCGGGTAAGGAGCAGCATCAGGAAGCACCAAGTGATCTCGTACACATTGGAGTTGGGCCCGGGGCTTGAACAGGTGAGCACAAGAGATGGGAGATTGGGTCGAGAGGTAGAGAGATTCAGCCTCCCGAAGGAGGTGTACTGACCACTACGGGCCAAGTCCAGGGCGTTCCCCAACGATCTCAAAGAGATGTGGAGCGCTTCGGCCTCATAAAGGTGTTACTACCCACCCTGGCGCAAGGC
>MAPW01000210.1:0-42044 GCA_001689995.1 Tilletia indica
CGAAGGCGAAGGCGAGTGGGAAAGGGGGGAAGGGGAGGTGCGAATGGGGTTGGGGTTGGGGGGTGCTCAGTTGACCAACCCTCAGGCTGTGGTAGACGTCGTTGTGTTCTGCTCAGTTTGATGCCTACCAATTGGGTCGACATGATCCTAGAGGCGCGACGGATCCTCCGAGATGGGTGAGTGTCCTTCCGTCGTCCGTCGCTTTTCTTGCGCGGACTGAAATGTTTTTTCTAAACTCGTCTTTCTTTCATTCCTCAACAGTGGAGAGATCTACATCGCAGAAGTCGCAAGTCGGTTCAACACACTCGACACTTTCGTCTCCATTCTCGAGCGGACCGGCTTCAAGCTCTTGGACAAGGTAAGCCCCCGCGTCCTCTGCCCAATAACTTTCAGCAACCTTTGACTGACCAGCTGTTTAACCCCCTCCCTGAAGGACGACTCAAACACGCACTTCACCCTCCTCCATCTCCGGATGATGAAAGATGCCGCCGTCTGGGGCCAGTGGAAGTCCGAGAAGGGACAGCAAGGGTGGGAGGAAGCCCTCGTTGCCGCCGAAGCGGATCAAGAGGCGTATAGGGCCACCCTCGTCGAGGAAGGCTCGACGATTCTCAAGCCGTGTTTGTACAAGAGGCGGTAATCAACAAACACCCACAACATTGCATGACATTTGATTTGAGCAAGGAGCGCAGAGAGAGAGAGAGAGGCAGGCGATAGAGCAGGGAATGTGGTGCAGAGAGCGGAATTGAAAGTGGTCCTTCACAAAACGATGGGAAGAGGGATCAAAAGACAAACAACAAAAACGCACAAAGAAGTTCCCTCAGTCCCAGAATAGTCTCGTCGTTGAGTTGGCTTGGGAGAAGGGGAAGAAGACCAGAGGCCAGAAGGCCTTGTCCCCTCCCTTTCCCTTAGTCGCCGCCGATTGCACTCAAGCATATGAGCATCCTTCTCATGCGAGGCGGCGCACAAGTGCGCACAGCAAGCACGCTGTAACCCCTGCCGAACCCGCCCCAAGAGGGAGGGGAACGACCGACAGGAAGACCAAAAACACCCGGGCAAGAGTCCCCTAGAAAGTTGAAAGAGCTCCTCCCTCTTCGAACCCGACCGACCTTGAATCGCATCCCATTCCCACAGCGTCACCGCAGACCATGACCATCTCCGCTTTCAACGGAGAACCCCTTCCCCCCATAATGCTCCGAAAAAAAAAAAAACATCCTCAAAGGAACGTCCGCCTGTACCCCACTTCCGTCGTGTGAAGTCTCCTTCGGACGTATCAACCCCGCCAAGCCACAAGACGAGCTACGAGAACTTCCCGCCTCCATTTTCGCCCATAGTGTCGTATCCCCGAGCCTTTCTTCGCCTCCCCCGTGCAAGGCCGATCGCCACCTAAACCGGGAAAGAGCCGTCCCACACGGTATGGAACTGACCTGAGAGCCACAGCCGCCTTCCGACACGACGCCTTCCCCATAACTCACACCCCCGCAACATCCCTCAACCGAAAAGCCCACTAGAACCCCAATCTCCTTCACTTGACTACGTCTCCCTCAACCTTCACCCACGGAAGGAAACCAAAAAGGGGGCAAAAGGGCAAAGAAGCCGGAACCAACCGCCACAAGGGAAAAACGCAGGCTAAGAAACCACCCCAACAAAACCGGTTGAACCAGGGGGAAATGCCAAAATGCAATGAGGCGTGATCCGATCCCAATCTCTGTTGAGCTCGTCCCAAGCGGGCAAAGACGTTGAGGCCGATGTCGGGAAGAAAGCCCCGAAAGACCCTCTCCCAACCTCGGTTCCAAGTGGAAGATCACAGCCGGAAGGAGGGGGCCTTCAGCCAATGCGGGGGATTGAAAACGGCGTACAAGCACGGGGCAATAACTCGGTTTCCTCAGTCCCAGTCAAGAACCCCAACACTCTTCGAACCGATTCGTCCAGATCTACCAAGGCGACTAAACGTATACCCTAGCCTGCAAATGAGCCCGTGAGAACTCCCCTCGTCCATGCCCTCGGGTCTTTGAAGACCGCATAGGGTGGCGTCTTGGGAGAGTTCCACTGTAGCAAATTGCAGGACTGAGGGAGGATACGAGCGCCAAGGAGAGATCCGTCCGATGGTCATCCGAGGAAGGAGTATAATGACCTTAAGATGGACCGAGGTCCGTCATCATCGCCACACATGCCTGTCAACCAAAATTCCTCCCCACGCATAGCATCTGAGCCCACACCCCTCTAGGAGGATCACCGACGTTGGAAAATTGAAACCCCAAATCATGCGCTGTTGCGTTGGAGACGAGACTACGGTCGAGAGCCCATTTCTTCTGAGGATCGAGCCTCTGTCCCTTTAAGGACACGCCCGGCTGGAGCTGATGTGCATTGGATTCCCCCTCAGTTCGGTTGGTGTTTGCGAGGAAGTTTCCCTTTGTTGGATCCTGGGCAGTCGTGGAGGGGTTCTGGCTTCGTCGCCACTTCACTTTTGATCCCAACTGTATGTGGAGTGGTGGTATGAAAAAGGAGAGTGTGGAGGAAGGAGAGTAAAAAGGGGTTGGGGCTGTTTCGGGGTGGGAGAGAGGGAGAAGGGGTTTGGGATATGTGAGAAAGGGAAGTTGGTGATGCGTGGTCGTATAGACGGCGAGCTGCAAAGATCCTTGTTCAACCGGGGTCCGGCCATCCCAATGAAGAAGGACGAACCGACAGGGGAGAGAAAAAAGGACTGCGAGAACAGACTAGGGGAGGGAGGAGGGTTCCATAGTGACTGGGCTGCGAAAGTTTTTGTCCTAGTAGCGGAGAGACGGAATTGGGCTGGGGGCCCAAAGAGCGAGAAGCGTCTTGTTGGAGAGTTAAACTCGTTGCAAAAGTGAAGGGGGGTGTTGGACTGGGCCTTCCAAACGGAAGATGGTTGGTCTGGGAACGCCGGTCAAAGGTGAAGAATGGAAAGGAGTAGGTATGGGAAGGGGAGAGAAGAAGAGGTGAGGGATGAGGAGAATTCAAACTTTTTGAGGGAACTCTTTCCACTGGATGTTTCGTTCCTGCCCGCATTTGTGAACGCAGAGAGGGGAGATAAAAAGGAGTACGCGGACCTTCCCATTCGCAGGAGGGGAAAAAAACACCCATTCGCTCTAGTGAAAGAGGATGGAGGAAATTTCCCGTCCCTATAAGCGAATATCGGCGGCCTTGGAACTGAAGGAAGAGAAATCGATGTGCGTGTTTGTTGTTGTCTGGTTGATGGTCCCAGGTCGTGATGAGAGAGGAGAGGGAGGGAGTATTTGGAAGAATGTAGGACTGGAGCCAGGATCTCCGACCTCTGCTCAGCTGTGTTGAAAGAGCGCGCACAGAGATCGAAGATGGCGTGTCCATTGGAAGGGGGGGATGGGGAAGAAGAAGTCAGCAGTCCACCTGTAGCGAGAGTGAGTGCTGGGAATGTCAGTCGATTGAATAGCATCCATCCATCCATCCATCCATCCATCCATCCATCCATCCATCCATCCAGTCCATCCGACATGATTGCCACCCTTGAATGAATAAATGCTGTGGTTGTTGTGGTTGTGGTTGTCGTCCGCATCAACGTTCCAGTCAATTTTTTCTTCTCTTCCTCGTCTGACTCACTCAACTGCGCTTGATTTCGTTGCGCAACGATTCCGACACTCACGCTCGGACCTTCACAAATTTCTCTGGCAGCGATCCACCACCAACAACTACTGTAGAGAGCAATGGCAGACACAGACTCGGCTTCAGGAGGAGGAGGCGAGAGAGAGAGCGACATCAAGCTGGACCTCGAAAAAACTCACTACGACACCCTCATCGTCGGCACAGGTCTCACAGAATCCATCCTCGCCGCCTCCCTCTCCAACAACCCAGCACACTCCGTCCTACACATCGACTCAAATCCATGGTACGGCAACACATCTGCTTCTCTCTCCCTCAGAGAACTCATCAGCTGGAGCAGTAGCGCCGCGCAAGGAAATTTGACGTCCATTTATGCGCCTCAATTACGGTTTCCTGCTTTTGAGGAGGAAGGAGAGGACAAGATAAGATACCGTCGGAACCACCTGCGCCCCTCGTCTCTCTCGATCGACACTTTGCGCTCTCGCTATGTCCGACTCTCCTACCAGGCGCAGGTCCCACTATAGACGTCCTCATCCGAAGCGGAGTAGCTTCCTATTGCACCTTCCGCATGCTCGAGCATACATTCGTCTATCAGCCTTCTTCTTCTTCGGACGCTAGCGATGCATTGGCAGGCTTGAAGAGGGTTCCTAGTAGCAAGGAGGACATCTTTAAGGATCGGACGATCAGTTTGCCGGATAAGAGGCGGTTGATGAAGGTTCTCACTGAGGTCACCTCATCCCTCGACAGCCAACAGTCGCAATCTACAAGCACAGGTGAGTGGAAAGGAAGGGCCGCTCGATCTCTCCTCAGATGACTCACGTCTTCTCTTCCATGACTGCGCCAGACCAGCCATTCCTCGACTTCCTCAGCAAAGGACAAGGACTCAGCACCCCACTCGCCTCAGCGCTCGCATACGGCGTCGCACTCTGCTCCTCCCAACAAGAACCAACATCCCAAGCACTCAACAAGATGCGGACTCACATGCGCAGTATGGGAAAATACGGACAGGGAGCTTACTTAGTCGGCCAGTACGGTGGAGCGGGGAGCTCGCGCAGGGTTACTGTAGGGCTTGTGCTGTTAGTGGGGCACCTACATCCTTGGACATAAGCTGCGGAGTGTACGGAGGGAGGTCAGCGTCGTTGATGGATCATCATCACAAGTTTGGAAGGCGGATATCGGTGGGAACGAAGTCACAGCGGACTGGCTTGTCCTCGATCAAGATCACTCGCATTTGGCTGGGGCGGCGAGAGTGGAGAGAAGGACGATGAGGGGTTCGATCTTGTGCTTGGACATGTTGTTCTCAATCGGCCGTTCCACCTGCCCAGGTCGTCCAGTGCGAATGCGGAAGAGAAAGATCCTCTGCCGCCGGAGACTGCGCTTGTTGCCTTTCCTCCGGAGGGTGGTGATGAAATGACTACCTTCGTCTTGATGAATGGAGAGGGACGTTCTCCACTCCCAAGGGTCAATGTGAGTATTCCCTTCCACTCTTGCATTCATTTGCAGCCGTCCAGCGACTGACCTCCCATCTTTTCTCCAAACAGATATCTACTACCTGATGATCTCAGTGCCGCGGTCAGATCAGCGCTCATCATCCGAAATCCTGCTCAAGGTACGCGACCGAGTCCTAGCTCTCACAGAAGGTGCAAAAGAAGAATGGAAGCCGGCCCCATCCTCCAACGATCAACAGACATCTCTGCCCTCGACGACGCCCTTACCGCCAATCCTAGAGGCCTACCACCGCCGAAGAATACCAGCGGCAGCTTCATTAACGACTTCTGCCGATGATCGACTGCTTCGAGTACCCTTCCCACCTTCCCTCCCACAAGCGAGCTCCTCCACAACCTCCTCCTCGTCACCTCCCCTACCAGGACTCTCGACTTCTCTCGATACAGCGACGTCCTTGGCGGAATCCCTGTTCTGGATCATCGGGGGAGGTGAAAAGGCGCGTGCTAAAGCGGAAGCGGCGCAGAATCGCAAGAGTCGACGGGAGAGGGATGAGGAGGAGTTTGCTGGTCGGGCTGTTGCGCTTGCTGGTGTGCGTGACCAGAAGGAGGACGCTGAGGAGGAGGAGGAAGAGGAAGAGGTGATATGGGACTTCTTCCCGAAAAAGGCTGATCGAGTGGATGATGATGATGATTAACGAAGACCAGAATGGAACCATTGTTGAACGATGTAGTTGTACACATGACGGAGTTTGGGGTGCTAACACAAGGCATTGTCTATGATGAGATGGGGAAGGGAGACTGAAGCAGAACTGCGCGATTTGCTTGATGATGAATGCTTGAGGTTGCCGGCGAGAGGGTCGGTAGATGTTGAATTGTGTGAAAGAGGGAGGCTTCAATCCCGCCCTATCCCATCCCCCGGCCAATCGATGACATCCTCGGAGATGAGCATCGCCACGACGATCAAGACGGAGACTAAACCCGTGACGATCCACATCCAAGTCTTCTCCCCCCTACTGATCGGTTCGAAGGGTATCACCACCACGGGCGCAGCAGCTGTCGCAGGAGTCGAAGATGCTTGATTGCTTTGTTGCGCTTGATGTTTTGTGTCTTCGTCGGCGGACGTAATCTACCGGCGGGCTTGTGTGATGTGGCGCCACGATTGGTAGGTTTGTTGGAAGGGACCGGCTTGAGTTGTAAGAGACTTGTGTACTCGCTACCTGGTTCGGCCATAGACGCGTATTGCGCTTCTTCGTCCTCGTCGATATCTTCTTCTTCCAGCCCATCATCCCCATCCCCATCATACCCATCTCCGCCGATGATCTTGTCTGATTCTTGGGTAGAATCGGAGGATTTGTAGCGTGTTCGTGTTGTGTGTGTGGTTGTTTGGAGAGGTTGATTCTCTTCTTCGTCCTCATCGTCCCCGATTCCGAACGGAGATGAGTGATCGCCTTCGAGCGCTAGGTTCCTCCGCTGAGCTTCGAGATCGGTAGTAGCGGGTGTGTTTGGCGGTGGTATTCTTCGAGTATTGCCTGTGAGGGAGGTGAGTGCTCCGAAGAGTGAGGAGGAGGAGGGGGTCCTCGTTGGATGCGAAGATGGCTCTTGCTGCTGCTGAGCGTGTTCTGCCGTGGAGGAGGCGTGTGGGAGAGGATGATAGTCCTGCGCTGTCCCCTCCTGCGTCTCTACCTGCTGCCATTGCTGCCATTGCTGCCATTGCTGCCATTGTTGCCATTGTTGGTGGTCCTGCTTCCTCTCTTTGTCGCGGGAAGGTCAAGCTGAGGATTTGGTCCTTGCGTAACGATGGTACCCCGATCTACCAAAGCTTCTCTCGGCCGAAAGAAAGTCTATAAGCGCCTAGGCCACCTTCCACCCACATCCCGCGAAGTCCATGCGCTCGTCGACCATCTTCTAAACCTCCCATCCCTCAGGAAAGCAAAACGATGTCGGATCCAGCGCACGAAGGAGAAGCAGACTCAGGCTCACCACCCTCGCAGCTTCCTCCGCAAGAACAGCTCAAGTCGATCGAGCCAGAAATCACGCCTCATGACGAGGTACAACAGCATGTAGCCGAGCAAGAAGCGCATTCATCTTCAACAACCGACCACACTCTCACCCAGGCCGAAGAGGTCGGGATGACCTCTGTCGCGCTGGAAGACGAGCTAGAAGAAGAAGAGGAAGAAGCTCCTCCAGCTCCTGTCGAAAAAGAGACTCCAGCTTCAGTAGAAACGGTCTCAGAGACGGACCAACGCGCACAGGTCAACGGGTCGAGCATGCGGACGAGCCTGTGACAGAAACAACCCAATCTTCGCCAACAGCTCTAGTCGAAGGTCCTGATGCTGGTAATCAGAGCGCACCACCTCCTCCCGAGGAACCAATAAAGCCTGAACCACCAACATCAACAGCACCCGTCCTACCTGCCTCAGCACCACAACAACAACAACCCGCACCCCTACCCGCCGCCCCTCAACCAAAACACTCCCGCTCCTCACTAAGCTCTCTCAACCGCGGCGTAGCAGTCTTCATCATCTCCGCCTTGGAAAATCTTCAATCGGCGCGTGATGCGCGGAGGAACAAGGATCTCAAAGAGACGGCTCAGCGCGCATTGGAGATGATCAAAGCGGCAGCTGCGAGTGGGCCTGGGAAAGGTGTTGCTCCTGCTGCTGCTGAGATGCCTGCTTCTGGATCATCAGAAGCTGTCGTCGATCCTCGTATCATCTTCGAACCTCTCCGACTTGCTATCATCTCTCGGAGTCCGACTTTGATGACCACCGCACTCGACTGTATTGGGAAACTCATCAGTTACGGTTTTTTTGTTGAGGATCCTGATGAATATCAGACTTCCATTGCGTCCGCTGCGGATTGGCAGAACAATACCGCGGATCTCGAGACGGCTTCTCAACATGGTCCCGTCGACACCGAATCATTGCCCCTCCTCGATCTCGTCACTTCTACGATATGCGATGCTTTCGATGAGTCTGTCGACGAGAAGGCCCAGTTGCAGATCATCAAGGCTCTCCTAGCCCTCGTCATCGGAACGTCTTCTCACATCCATCAGTCGTCCCTCCTCAAGGCAGTCCGGACCGTCTACAACATCTTCCTGCTCAGCAAGAACACCTCCAACCAGGCTGTTGCCTCTGGTTCTTTATCCCAAATCGTCAATGCTGTCTTCAGCGCGAAACAGGATGAGTTACACATCAAGGATGCCTTCCTCGTCTTCCGCGCGCTGTGCAAGCTCAGTATGAAGCCTCTGACGGCAGAAAGGTGAGTTACTGGCTTCAAGCACACAGCTATTTACCTTGGCTTCTCTCGTTTTGCTGACTGTCCTTTAACCCCCACAGTGAACGTGACGTGAAGTCACAGGCAATGCGATCCAAATTACTCTCACTCCAACTTATACTGGCAATCGTCAAGACCCACATGTCCATGTTCACCGACTTGAACGTGCTCATCCATAGCGCGTCGACAGGCGAGAACACGCCCTTCATCCACGCCATCAAGCAATACCTCTGTCTCAGCTTGAGCAGGAATGCGGTGTCTAGCGTCAACCCTGTTTTCGAAGTCAGCTGTGAACTGTTCTGGCAGGTTCTTAGCGGAATGCGGACAAGGTTGAAGGTGTGTGATTCTTGTGATCCTTTGAACTGATTCGTAAGTGAAAAAGAAAAGGCTTACTGACAGAGCCCTGCTTTTAATCTGCAGAAAGAGATCGAGGTCCTCATCAACGAGATCTTCCTTCCCATCTTGGAGATGCAGAACAGCACGGCCCACCAGAAATCAGTCCTACTCGGAATCTTGATCAGATTAACGAGGGATCCCCAAGCGCTAGTCGAGATCTATCTCAACTACGACTGCGACAGGATGGCGCTGGAGAATATCTACGAGCGATTTATGACGGTCATCAGTAAGATTGCGTCGAGCCCTGTCAATCTCTCGAATGTTGCCAACGCGACGGACGTTTCTACGCCTAGCGCTTCCTCTGGGAGAGGTGGGGATTTCCCTCGAGGATCGATCGCGTCCAGTTCGACTTTGAGCCTACCTGTCGCTAGCTCCCTTGATGGAGCCGGCTTTGACTCCGTCTTGGCCAGTCTGAGTCATCAACCGGTCGAGATCCGGATCAAGCAACAGAGTCTTCTCTGTCTCTGTGCTGCACTTCGTTCGTTGCTCACCTGGGCGAACAAGGGTTCCCTACCTGGCGATAACAGTCTCGAGGTTCCCTCACCGCGGGTTAGTTCGGACAATCGCGTCTCGGAATCTGGTGGAGGGGGGAGCAGCGCCGAGTCTGCTGCTACCATGCTTGAGCAAAGTACCACCACCGAGGGTCCCAGTAGTGCGAATACACCTGATCTGAGCAGGACCCAGACGCCCGATCTTCAATCGCGGGACGACCCTTCTCGCTTCGAGAGCGCCAAGCAACGGAAGACGGTCTTGATCGAGGGTATCCGCTCCTTCAACTTCAAGCCGAAACGAGGGATCGAGTTCCTCCTGAAACACGGCTTCATCCTCTCGCCAACCAAAGGAGCTCGCTCGTTTCTTACTCTACGCCGATGGGTTGAACAAGGCTCAGATTGGAGAGTACTTGGGCGAGGGAGAGCCGGAGAATATTGCGATTATGCATGCGTTTGTGGATTTGATGTCGTTCGATCGGTTGAGCTTTGTGGATGCTTTGAGGAGGTTTTTGCAGGCTTTCCGGTTACCTGGTGAGGCGCAGAAGATTGATCGATTTATGCTCAAGTTTGCGGAGCGGTATATTGCTGGCAATCCTGGTGCTTTTGCCAATGCAGGTGAGTTTTGTCTACTTCTATCTCTTCTGTAATTTTTGGCTTGTGCAAGTGGGCTGACCTCTGAGGCTCTCTCGTCGCTCGATACAGATGCCGCCTACGTCTTTGCCTACTCCGTCATCATGCTCAATACCGACGCGCACAACCCGCAGATCAAGAACCGCATGACTCTGCAAGACTTCCTGAAGAACAATGCCGGGATCGATAATGGCCAGAACTTGCCGGAGGAGTACGTCAAAACTGTCTACGACGAGATAGTGAACAACGAGATCAAGATGAAGGACGAGGTTGCGTTACCGTCGGTCTCGTCGCAAGCCTCGACTGGTCTCGCGAATGCGATTGCATCGGTTGGGAGGGACCTGCAGAAGGAGGCGTACATACTCCAGACGGAGGGAATGGCGAGCAAGACGGAGGCCTTGTTCCGGACGATGGTTCGTGCTCAACGCCGGATCCACCCACAAGAACGAGCAGCCGCAGAGCAATTCTTCCTCGCTTCGCATTTCGAGCACGTCCGACCTATGTTCGAAGTCGCCTGGATGTCCTTCCTGACGGGCATCAGTGCACCCCTTCAAGACAGCGACGATGCGGACACGGTCGAACGTTGTCTGGAAGGCTTCCGTGACTCGATCAAGATTGTGTGCATGTTCGGGTTGGAGCTCGAGCGGAATGCGTTTGTGACGACGTTGGCCAAGTTTACGTTTTTGAACAATCTGGGTGAGATGAAGAATAAGAATATCGAGGCGATCAAGACGTTGTTGGGTGTTGCGCAGACGGAGGGGAATTATCTGAAGGGGAGTTGGAGGGAGGTGTTGACCTGTGTCAGTCAGTTGGAGCGATTCCAGCTTATTGGGAATGGGGTGGATGAGCGACAGTTGCCGGAGTTGGGACGGAGGAAATCTGCGGTGGCTCGAAGACCGACGGCTGCGTCTAAAGCGAGGCAGGTGCTTCCTGACGATGAAGTCGTTCAGGCGGGCGCGTCGTCGGAAGTCACCGTGGCTGCCGACATGGTATTCTCGTCTACCCCGGCTCTGAGCGGGACGGCCATTGTCGACTTCGTCCAAGCTCTGTCGGACGTCTCGTGGGAGGAGATCCAATCTTCGGGCATGACGGAGCACCCTCGTTTATTCTCACTGCAGAAGTTGGTCGAGATCAGTTATTACAACATGGGTCGGATCCGGATGGAGTGGTCCAACATCTGGGTCATCTTGGGGGAGCACTTCAACCAGGTCTGCTGCCATCACCATGCGGCTGTCAGTGCGTTTGGGTTGGACAGTCTGAGGCAGTTGGCGATGCGGTTCTTGGAGTTGAGGGAGTTGCCTGGTTATGCGTTCCAGCGCGAATTCTTGAGGCCGTACGAGGTCACTATGCGGGCCAACAAGGATCTGGACGCGCAGGAAATGGTGAGTTTTTGATATTGTGGTTCTTCTATTGCGCGCTTGTGCGTTCTGTCTGACTCCACCGCCTTTAACTATTCCTTTCCAGGTTCTGCAATGTCTGACGCAGATGACCCAGAGTCGTGTGCAAAATTTCCGCTCGGCGTGGCGGGCGATACTCAGCGTTCTCGGGGCCGCTGCCAGGTCCCCATCAGGTGAGTGCTCAAGGGTACAATGCGGCGACTAGGTGATGTAATTTTGCTAACCACTTCTTCCCATCTTCTGACTGGGACTCGTACAGAACGCGTCGCTACACTCGCCTTCGACCTCCTCCGACAAATCCATGCCCACCACCTCAGCGCGATCGTTCAACACAGTTCCTTCGCGGACCTAACCGTCACCCTGACCGAATTCGCGAAGGGCCCACATCAGAAGCTCGCCTTGGAATCCGTCACACTCTTGACTCGTCTGTTTGAGCACCTGCCGTCTCCTGTACCGGAGGCCGTGTCTATCACGCCTTCGAACTCATTACCGCTCCTGACGGCGTAAAGAGTCCCGCCTCTCTCAAGTGTCAACTTCCCAGAAGGAACATGCAATGCAGATAACTTGTACAGTTGTTCTGCGACAGCTCCCGCGACGGCTTGATCTGAATGTTTGATAGAGCGAGCTAGAATAAAGTCAAGCAAAAGGGCGGGTTGCATTTCAGATTCCCGCCGCGCCTGAAAGCAGCTGCTCCCGGATAGCATCGACAATGGCCTCCTCCACGATCGAACCTGCGCTGAAAGCATTCGCCGTGCCGCCAGGAGCGGCTTCGATACCTCTTGCTTTGCTGGTCCGGGAAGGTTCCGACCCATCGACGTCCATCGCGTCCGATTGACCATTCGCTGATGCAAGCCTGACACTTGGTAATGGGACGAGCTCAACGCTGAGCCGATAAGCATGCGTGACGGTCGTGTCTGAGATGGGCAAGAAGTTGCGGTTGAGGAGCTGCAGGACGGAGAGGATCCTGTTGATCGTGTGCAAGGAGTTTGACGAGACTGGCTGGAGGGGAACAGAGGAGGCCAGGAAGGGATCTGAGAGTGAGCATGTGAGAGTGACAGGGAGCAGACAGCAGATACTCACATCGTTCTGATCACTGTAAACACCCTGCGCATCGATGTCTCTGCCTACACCAACGCCTCCAAGACCACTGGACTCGGACAAGAAGCGAGCAGAGTCCACACCCACTGCACCGCCAGATGGCTCCTGCTTCGTGCCCTCATTGCGCCCTTGACTCTGAGTAGGATCCGCCGAGCCTGCACTCCGCCTGGCAACCCAAACCAGCCCATTCAGCCCAAGCGTGAGCTCAATGTCGGTGCCCTCCACCAAGATGAAATGCGACTTGAGTCTCTGAACGAGCGAGCTCTGAACGCGCGCGAGCGCTCCGTTCCTCAATTTGCCATAGCGCAAACTTCGAGTGTGCAAACTGACCCGCCATCATTAAACACCTGCTGAACTTCAGCCACCAGCAGATCACCCTCGGAGAAGAAGGCCCGCATCTGCATCTCGTCCGCATCGAGCTTCCGTCGTTGAACACCGCCGGGAAGATTGACGGAGGAGAGGAGCAAGTTGGCATCGAGTCGAGAACGGATGTCGCACTTCCACCGTCGGGCGCCAGGGTGTACGTCCGTGATGCGCGCTACGACGAGATCGCCGACTTCGGGCGCATAGCGAGCGCGCGTGGGTCGTACGGAGACGAGTCGGTTCGTCAGGTGAACTGTTCCGCACAGCGAGGACACAATGGCTGGAGTCGTAGCATTGGAGCCGCCTGCGCGGACTTGATCCAAGAAGGCCCCGTGTCCGCGCATGAACGAGGAGCTAGAGGCGAGCGGCTGGCCCGTCGTTGCGATGCGTTGCCTGCTCCCAGCGAACGACTCGGCCGCCTGCTGGTCATCCGTATACGCAAACTCCTCTTCTTCCTCGAATTCGTCCCCGTTGTCCTCTGCGTCCTGCCTTGAGACGGAGAGGAAGCCGCCTGCGCCTGACCATAGACGAGACGGTCCTGCTGTAATCGAAAAGGTCGCCATTAGGGAAAAAGTTGAGGACGATGGTGGTGGGAGGACAAGTGAAGCGGCAGAAGAGAACGAGAATTGCAATTTTGGAGGAGCAGAGGTTGTGGGCAAGTTGTACCTCGCAGTCAAACGTGGCAAAAAAATCAACGCATTTGACAGGATTCGAACCTGCGACCCGTTCCATTACGACGTAATCGGAAAGAACAACTCTAACCACTGAGCCACAAATGCTTGGGATTATGCTGGCAAAATCACCAAAATAATTCTGGAGCAGATTGTATGAAGGGAGAAGGGTGAAGCTGTAAGGGAAGAGTAGAAAGGAGAATAAAGCTGTCAAGTGTCAACGCATCGGCCCATCCGAAATGCTGCGTAGCCTCCCAGTGTCGGAGTCGGAAGCAGTCGCTCTGGCACCTTGGAAAACCAGATGTATTGCAGTTGTATCTTGCAGCCATAGGAGCCTTGGCTCGTACCGCGTCGTTAGTCCGCCTCACTTCGTCGCCTTGCCCTTCCCCTTCACAGGCTTCGCCTTTGCTTTCTGTGATTGGCAAATGATGATGGACAGTCAGCATGGAACTCTACGAAGAGAGCTGAAAGGTAGCGACGGGTGACTCACCTTTATTCCCTTGCTCTGTCGCGTCAAAAAGGTGCAGAAAGGTCAGCCAATTCAGCCATCATGTGAAAGACACTGATCACTGATCTGCGCTTCATGCTCACCTTCGATAGGTCAATCTCGATGTCGCTGTTGTCATCAGCATCGTCGACCTCTTCGGCCTCAGATAACTCCTCCTGCGACGGACGAAGAGTATCGATTGTCAGATTCGCAACTATCCAATCGATGACTTGAGTCCAGCAACTCACCTCGAAAGCCTCCTCGACATCGGGCGCCTCCGCCCCCTTGAGCGGCTTAGCCTTTGAGATGTCGAACGTTTTGATGAATGCCATTGGGCTGTGGAAATAGAAAATGGAAGACGTTAGCAAGCGAAAACAGTGGGTAAGTCAAAGTGAGATCCAGAGACTCACTGTGTGCCTGCATTGTACCTGCACGAATCCAGAAGGGAAGACATCAGTGAGCATCAACAGTCTGTGAGCTTGGCAGCAAATCCAAAGCACTCACTTCCTCGTAAATGCGGCCTTGGTAGCAGAAGGAATCTGCTTCAAGGCTGTCTCTCCATCGTGGCTTCCGACACCAAGCTCAATCACCGCATCGCGATCCTCGATTCCCAGGTAGTAGTCGTCCATCATCTGGATCACCTCATCGATACCTTCCTGAAGAACGCCAAGCGACCATCATCAGAATTGAACTGGCCATATGGTTTCGAAGGCGGAGGGCACTCACACTGTGATCATCGACCATCGGCTTCGTCAGACGCTGCCACAGCACAGGCTGGTAGTCCTGGCGCAGCTCCTGCTTCGTGCTGCAGCCACCGAGCGTAGCAAGTCGCATCCGTGATTGTAGGTCAATCACGTTACGACGCAGACGCATCCCCTCGAATTTTGGCCCAGCCAACTGGAGAAAATGATGCATGTGGGTGTCAACAAGTGCACGACGAAGAAGGTACAGCCAAAAGGTTCGGTAACTCACGATGGGAAACTTGGGAAGTGCCCACTCATCTGGCCGTACATGAATGACATCGGGCGCACGCAAGAGGCAATGGCATGATGAGGCATGAGTGACCAATGTTGATCACCACTGTTGGGCACGAACGGTCAATGTGAGAGAAGCATCAGTCAGAAGAAAGAAACCTCGCCAGCAGGTAAGCACCACAGTAGATCTACGCACCCTCGGATCATACCGTCCAGCACATCCCCATCTGAAATGCTCAACGCAGCTTTAGCAGTCAACCGCATCGTCTCGTAGTCCTTCAGCCTCTGCGAAGCCTCCCTGTTCGCCAGCACCGGTCGTTGTTTCGCATAGTTCTCGGCCACCATGAGCGGCATGATTGAGAAATCTTGGAAGTAGTAATCGGCCTTGTCGTTCAACGTCTTGCGGCTGGTCTGGGAGAACATGTAAGGACCAGCTAGGTCGCTGTAGAGCGAGAAGGGGGTGTGGATGCCAGGCTTGGCGTTCGCGGCGCCGCTGAGTATAAATAACAGAGGATCTTTTGTCAGGATCTGAAAGGGTCTAGAGAGCATTGTCGTCTATCAGCACTCACAATGCCTTGGCCTCGTCGAAGGTCATCGAGGTGGACGACAATTTCCACGTCGACAACATGTTGATCACCAAGCGAAGGTCGCCTTCAGCGGCCTCGATGAGCTGGTTCATGACCTCTCCCGGGATCTTGATGCCTTCCCGATGAGCAATGGTCATCATACGCGACAGGATCATCTTCGTCTCGGGCCTAAGATAGAAGCGGATGAGCCAACGAATCGCATACACACGGCAGTCAGGTTCACCAAACTCACTTGCGGAATGGCATGCTAAAGCAAGTGCGTTCGAAAGGCTGCATCTTCTTGTTACGCTTGTCATTGCAGATGCAGATGATCGGAATCTGGAGGATTGATAGTCAGCGATAAGTTGAAAGCTCTTGGAAGTTCAGCGGACTCAAGAGGCTCACTTTGGTCTTCTTGATAAGTGCATTAATCGCTCCGACTCCTCCACGATCACCTCCCGACATACCGTCCACTTCGTCCATGATGAGGCACGTCCTCGGTGTGATTTTGATTCCCCGTTCTGGGACATGTTCATCGGCTGTCACGGAAAAATATGTCTGAGGTGAGCACCCAGTAAACGGAAGTGAGTTGAAAGCCAACGAGGCTTACCTTTCCCTGCAAATAGCTCTCCAGGTTCGCATTATCCAGCGTATCCTTCAGACTCATCTCGACCAGCTTTTTGCTCCGCGCGTCACTAGCATTGAGCTCAATGGGATCGAACCCCTCAAGCTTGGCCACAAGATGCGCCGTCGTCGTCTTGCCAATGCCGGGTGGGCCAGAGATGAGAACTGCTCTGAAGGTTCCCATCGCGTCCTTTCCTGGCTTCTTGAAGCCAGACTTGAGGCTGACCGGCCTGAGGGAACGAACAGACGAGTCAGCTTGGAAATGTCGAGAGCTACAGCAAGGTCGACAATAGCACTCACCATGCATTGAGCCACTTTTGAAGCTTTTCCACTTGGGTTTTGTTCGCAACGATATCCTTCGTTGAACGCGGCGCATACTTGACAGTCCAGAGAGCTCCAGGACTGAAGGGAACAGAAAATGTGTCAGTTCTCCAACAAAACAGCAAGAGCGAATGCAACACAATTTCAACTCACTCAATCTTCGCCGTCTCCTTGTCCAACTTCTTTGCCGCCTCCTTGACCTTGGCTTCCTCCTCCTTCAACTTCTTCTTCTGATCAGCTGTAAGCGGTGCCGATCCGCGGCTTCGGATCAATTTGAACAATCCGTCTTCGTCGAGCGTTGGCAACTTGTGCTTCTCGATCATCTTCTTTTGGACTCTCCTGGCTCGAGGCCCACGACCACGTATGAGGTCTTGGAGGAAGGTCCCGACGTGACGCGCCTGTGAGAAGCGGAGATCACGTCTCGTCAGCATCATATCCTTCAACGTTCTCGGAGCAGTCATAGAAGATGGCGAAGATACATACGCTCCGTAGCGGCGGACAAGCTCTAGTGCTTGTTCACGGTCGAGTGTGTCGAGCTCGCCGGTGAAGACGAATGTGAGACCATTCAAGCAATTTGGCTTGCCCTCAGGCAGTGGCTTGGCTCCTGGGTTGGCCGTCCTGCGCGCGGCCCACCTTTGAAGGGGAACCTACGACATGGGATGAGAAATAAAGTCAGAGTACAAGCAGAATCTGCATTCGAACCACCAGTGTACTGACTTTGCCTTTGGCTTCTGCTCTGATGGCTCCTCCTTCGCAGCCTCAGCGGTCTCCTTTTCCACAGAGGCTTTCGAAGCTGGTGCTGAAGACGCAGATGACGAGGATTTGGCAGCCTTCGCTGGCCGCGCAGGAGACTTTTTCTGAACCTTCGCCTTGGGCTTGGTGTCCATCTCGAAGTCGTCCTCGTCTTCGTCTTCTAGGACACGTTTCTTCGCAGTCTTCCCCTTGGGTTTCGTGTCCATCTCAAAGTCATCGTCATCATCTTCGTCGTCCACCACGCGCTTCTTCGCATTTTTCCCCTTCGGCTTGGTATCTATTTCGAAGTCGTCGTCATCATCTTCGTCGTCAACTACGCGCTTCTTCGTACCCCTTGCTTTGGGCTTGGTCTCCATTTCGAAGTCATCGTCATCATCGTCGTCGTCCACCATGCGCTTCTTCGCACTCTTTGCCTTGGGTTTGGTGTCCATTTCGAAATCATCATCCTCATCGTCGTCCACCGTGCGCTTCTTTACGCTTGTTGGCTTTGGCCGTGCGACGGGCTTGCTGATCGGTTTATCATCGTCGTCGCTCTCATCAATGACGATGACATCTTCGTCCTTCCTGGGTTTGGCAGCTGTTGCTTTGGAGCTTCCTTGCGAGGAAGCACTTGTAGCTGATTTGGCTTGGGATGACGACGATGGTGCTGAAGTCTTCGCTGGAGTCGCCGTCTTCTTCGATGGTGATGCTGAGCTGGGCTTTGCTGATGCGGCCTTGCTGAAGTAGTTGTCCAACCGATTTTTCTGTACCGGGGGCTTAGTGCTCGCCTTCTCTGTGGTACCGCTGCTGCTAGGGCCTGCGCCCTTGGTCGGGTGGAGGCTGTCGACTTGCGGGGCGGCATCGTGTCCTGTTGCGTGCGGAGTGGTGGAAGTGTTGCTGTTGGTCGATCACTCACTTGTCTCTCCCACCCACCAAAATGCTGACGCGCTTTTCTGAGAGCCTGTTCAACTGGCGGACGCGACGCAATTCAGTCAATAAGCAGAAATAGCGCAAATCATGGTGATCCGCATCGCGTCGTGTGCGTTCAGCTGGCCAACGCAACCCACGCGGAGAATTTTTTTTTGAATCATGATCCGCGTCACACACATAGAAAATGCAGTCGAGGTCGGGAGGTCGATTGCAAAGACGCGACGCACCACCACGTGGAAAAGAGCACATCAGCGTCACGCAGAACGGAAGTTTTTTCGTGACGCAAAAAAGTGCGTCTTGAATCGCGTCAGGCGAGCCAGTTGAACAGGCTCTGAGTGACGTTTTACGCGACGCGACTTTCTTCTCAGGAAAAAGGGTTCCGCACTTGATACGCACTTCAGACGCACCTGCCAGACCCCAGACGCACTTGAAACGCTCTGGACATGTCAGGCGCCTTTGACCTCTCTCAGTCGCCGCTCGTAGGACGCACTCTCGACGCTCCGCAAAAATGCCATGATAGACCTTGCCAAAGACCAAGTCCCTCCTCCAGAACGCATGCAGACACGCACCTCGCTGACGCTCTTGTGACGCACTTCCACAGGAAATAATTCAACTTTCCAAGACTGTTGATTTCGATCTGCCGTGCGTCTGCGCAGCGCGCGCCAGCCATCACGCGTGATCTTTACTCTTCTGACCTCCTCACTACCATCACCACGGATCACCAGCATCTCACACAGGCATACAACACTGAAGTCACTTCTAGTCCCGCAGGCCCGTGCTAACACCTTCTCTCTGCTTTCGTCCTGCCGATTTCTTCCCTCCACTTAGTCTTCTCTCGGAATTTCCAGCTTCCGTACCGCCCATCCCTCCTTAGTCCTTCATCACCAGTCACCACTACAAGTTGCGTAGAATCCCTTTCCGCCATGACGCTATCTCAAGACTACTCACGCGGGCCTCGCCCTCCCAGCACGTACTCCAGGCGCAAATCAGCGTCAGTCGCCACTCTGCCCTCGGATTGGACGTGAGTTGCGAATTTGCGATTGTATGCGCTTGTGCGGGGTGATATATGCTGACAGCTTCTTCCTGCTTGTATTCCTACAGCCCAGCAGCCGATTTTGAAGAGGTTGAGAAGGCAAAGGGACGAGGACACGATGCACTCAAGGCGGGCAAGTAGAAGGAAGCTATCGATGCCTACTCCGACGCTATCAGTGAGTTCTCTGAAGGTAGCCTACAGCAACAAACAATCCTCGATGCCGCTGACTCCCCTTCTCCTCATCGAACTTCCAGGTCTTCATCTGCTCCTCCGCCTGCCAGTATCCTTAGTACTCTGTGAGTATCCGTGATCCCTCGCATCCCTCTCCTCATCATTTAAAAATCAGCATTGACGCATACAGATACATGCTCTTCCTTTTCGTGCCAGATGCTGAAGAGCATGGAGCTTTCAGCTACGTCGAATGAGTTCGTTTTGCATTCCCCATTACACCTTTGCGTTGACCCTCTCTACCTGCTCTTGCTCTTCCAGTTATCTTCTCGCACTCACCAGCTCAAAGGCAAGCAAGTCGGAGCAGCACTCATGCGTCCAAGTGCTACAGCCGTCTGTTCGGGCTCCATCTCCGTTTCCTGCTTCTTCTTTCCGCCGTTTTCTTCAGGCTTTTCCCCCACAAGTCACATCCGACAAGACCTGATTTGCTGATGACGACTGTGGTTACGTCTGCTTCGCCAAGTGGGCAGCAGGAGCGTGGAATGGAATTCATGAGTCATTGCAGTCTCTATCTGGAAGCGTCAGAGCGTTAAGAGAAGCGTGAGGAGTGCGTCTGAAGAGCGTCTGACCACCGTGAGCAGACTATGTGATGGCGTCTGAAGTGCGTTTGAAGTGCGGCCCAGACGCACTATTCTTGTCCAGAGCGTCTGAGACGCACTTTGGACGCTCTTGAGACGCTCTGCCAGCCACTACCCACCCTAGGAAACAGCAGTGCGTCTCCAGTGTGTCCGAAGTGCGCCTTCCTTTTTCCTGAGGCTTTCTTCCCGCTTCTCTTGTCGGCTGCTTGTCGACTCTCACTCACTCACTCACTCATGCCTTCCCCAACCCGTGCACCACTCATAGCAAGCGCATACATTCACACATTCCCACCTTGACACGCATACAAAGGCAGCGGAAGACAAGAAGCGATGACGGTCACAGTGTCGGTGCGGCCCGCGAGCTCGTCCTTCTTTGCGGGCGAGCACTTCCTGTGCTTCATCACATTCACCAACACCGCCCAAACGGAGGACGAGAGCGCGCACATCCTCTGGTCATTCGCACAGCTCTCGGGTTCCTTCCAATTGGACGAGAGCATGATCAAGCCCGCCGAATTCAACGCATTGAAACAGCGGCTGCTAGATCGCTCCGGTGCAGCTTCCTCAGGTGGCGGCGGCGGCGTCTTTGGTGGAGGTGACCTCGGTCATGACTTTCAGCTCGACATAGATGAGCGCGTCGGCTGGGGCGCATACCTCAAAAATGCGCTCACGGCTCCGGTCTCGCCAGCGTCAGCAACTTCGGTCTCCACACCCCTAACCAGGATTGGAGCGCATCACCGTCTCTGAACGGAACCCCTCGCGGCGGCTCCAGGCATGCGTCCTCAGCATCATTGGCAATCCCATCTAGCATATCGGCGAATGGTCTGGCATCTTCGTCTCCCATCATCGGTCCAGCGAGCCCTTCCCTCTCACGTAGAAGAGTGTCGCACAAACGAACAGGATCGACATTGCAAGACGCCCGTGAGCGCACACTCCTGAACCGCAATATTCCTACTCTCAGCACCCCGCCCAGTATCCTCTTCGTCGATCAAGTACTGCCTCCCGGCGAAAGCAAGACTTGTGCGTATGAGCTTTCGTATTGCACAGTGCACTGCTGAGTTTCCCTGTTCCTTGTGCTGTATGCTGACTTCACACGCTCTTCGCTTAAAGACTCCTTCCGTCTCCCGCTCCCTCTCGATCTCCCCCCAACTTTCCTCGGCAGGTCGATCCAATTCACTTACAGCTTGACGATCGGTGTCAACCGCTCTACCAGCTCTTCCGATAGCTCCGTCTCACCAGCGCTGAACGGACCCAGCGGGCCTCAGAGCAAGCTTTTCAACGTCCCAGTGCGACTCTACAACAATGTCGCTCTCCCGCACGGCGAGCCTGCGTTTTGGGACCTTGGCAATCCTGTCATCAAGGGGAGGGATGAGAGTATGGTGCAACACGAGCCTGATGGTCCACCTTCCTCACTCTCGTCCGGTGACGCGTCCTCGATTGAAGCACCTGCAGGGCCACCTGAGCCACAAAATAATCAGAAGGCACCTCTGAGTCGCAGATCGTCCGCTGATCAAGTCAAAAGCGAAAAGCACACACTCGACCTCCAGAACTATGCCCGGGCTCTTCTCGGTCTCCCTGAGGAAGACGAATCTACCCAGGATCAGAACGGGTCCGAGTCCAATGGCAAATCGCTCACCTTGGCTCCTCGACCGAACCTCATGCTGAGAAGGAGGAGCTCGTTAACGGAGATCCAGGCTGCGGAGGATGTTGAGTCGCACACCTGTTCGTCGGCGACTGACATCTTGGCTACCAACTCTCCCAAGGTGTCGTATGATATTTCGAAGGATGGCAGCATCGCGGCGGTCTTGACGCTGGTGCGCAGCCGGTATCGACTTGGGGACACAGTGCAGGGTGTCGTTTCTATGAATACGAAGGGGGCCTTGACCAGAATAGTGCGAGTGAGTTGGCTATCAGACCTGACATGTTGTTGTTTAAAAGGAGGGTTATTGCTGACCTGCGAGTTTCCACCCCGAAGGTTGCGGTGACCCTGGAAAGTCATGAGGACATCGAGCCTACTCTTTCGACGGTTACACCGGTGGCGAAGTCGATCAAGCTCACTCGGGTAGTACATGCTGAGCATCACGAGAGCACGCTCGACAAGGGGCGTGTTCCTTTCTCCTTAAGTATCCCAAGCGGTGCCACCCCAGACTTCAAGACGAGCGCAGGTATGTTTCCTAACCCCCTCGCTTTGAGTTCGTCCCCATAGATTATCGTCAACTGACTCCTATCTCTTCTTTCCACAGTCAAATTGAAGTGGACAGTAAAACTGTCATTGCTCACCCTTGCCAGCATCAAGAACCCATCTTCCACATCACTCGACCCAAACTTACCCCCTCTGCCCGGCACACCACTGACCGGCACGCAACCGCCCTCCACCCCCGGCTCAACAGCACCCAGTACACCCTCCACACCAAGCGTCCCCTCAGCTCCGCCTCAGAGACAACAATGGCATTAATACCCCGTCTACCACCTCCACCTCACGTCATCCCCTCCAAACCTGATGGCTTTGCGCTGTATCACTCTGCATGGAAGGCAGTGAAGTATCTTGCGGGACCTGGGGTAGCCTCTTCGGGCAATCCGACGATGTTGGCTCCTGTGTCGCTGGAGCGTCAACGGAAGCGGACAGACATTGCCGGTGTGAAGGCTGGGGAGGAAGAGGAGAAGAAAACTACAGAGGAGGATGACACGCCCACGAATACGGCGCCGCCTACGAATTCGGCTCCTACGATTACGACGACGGAGGGAGGTGATGCGGCGCTGGACGAGGAGAAGGTGGCGTTTACGTTTCGGGAAATGAAGTTGGAGTTGCCGCCTTCGCCGCCGCCTGCGTTTGCGACGGAGACGAGATTGGAGATCGTGGAATGTGCGGTGCCGGTTCGGATTTTGCCTAGTACGACCAACTTTGCTGTTGGCGATTTCGTCTTCGAGGCCTGATCGGTCACTCCTCACCTTGTTTTCCTACCAACATATGCGAAATACTAGACATCATACGCGGACGGTTTGCTGTATCATGCTCGTCTCATCGGACTCAAGAAAAGGCGGCTATGGCTATCGGTCGGACTCCGTGTACGAAGCAGACAAGTCACACAAAAGCGGCTGGCTTCTTGGGAAGTACGTTTTTCTCACGCCAAGTCTATGTGTTCAAAACGTAGAGAAAGGGAAAGAAGGAAAACGTGTCCATGGCTCGTTGCGGAAAGAAATTGAAACTGATCACTAACGTCTAAAGAAAACAACTGTTTAAGGGAAATGGGAATGGAGAGCAGCGAAGAGAGGGGGGGAAAGCGATATGAGAGCGTTGAACAGTAGGTCAAGAGGGGGCCCTTCCTCTTGACTGTGCTGCGACATCTCGTACCCAATTAGAGCGAACCCCCTCCGAATGTCTCGCAGAATGAGAGGTTATCTAGTCGACGAAGTGCCAGGTGATGTCGAAGATGCCAATGTCCAAATCCTTGAAATCTTGGAAGAGGCCTACGGACATGTCGAGCTGATAGTGGGCGCAGGTGGGGCTGTGCATTGTAGGATGATTCGGGTTCAGCGGACCGCCCAAGACCATCGATCTATTATTGCGAAGAGGCGACGCCCCACCCCTCCCCTGAATAAAACTCACCAGGAATCCACGGCCTTTGCATATTTTGTGATCCCTCCAGCCTCAATCTGACCGTCCGGAAACAGTTCTCGCGTCGCCAGAACGGCAAGGCGACGATGGAGTCGTAGTCGTTATACCTGAGGTAGGCAAATCCATGGAGACCAGTGGAGGTTTTGAGTATAGAAGCTCGAAGAAGCCCATCCCAAGCCTACGAATCAGGAAGGAGAACTGAACTCACCATCCCCCACACGCGACCTCAAAGTCCATCAAGGGTGAACCAGGTCGCTCTTCCATGATGAATAGGGCCACCTCTAACCTCCAAGTCGCTCCCGACCGTCACATTGTCCGAGGAGCGAGGAATTTGCACTTCCGTCGGAGCTGCCGCAGTAGGCTGGAAGAGAACCGAGACGAGCGTGATGAAAGCCGCGAGGAAGTAGATGGCGAACTTCATCTTTTTTGATAACGGGTCGAGATTGGGGAAGGGCTGGAAAAAGGTTGGGAGCGGGAGATTGAGGAGGGAATGTTATAAGAGATTACGGAGTGAGCCTGCCTAAGCTGCAGAAGGAAGGGGGATGAGGAGAGGGAGAGATGAGCTTGAGGCGAGGGTCAGGGGAATGGGCGGAGTGAAGGAATCTGCGCATCTCTCCCTCCATCTGGGCACCGCGGCCGGGCTTTTTGAACCTTTTGCTCACGAGATTCGACCTCTTCCAACTCATACAGTCGTCCGCAGTCCATCGCCTCGGTCGTATGAAAGGGTTGCCGCTCTATTGCGATACCTAGGGCATAGGAAAAATTGTTATGAAAGGAACGGAGGTGTCAGAGGTTCACGCGCATAAATGCAAGAATCCAGGTTAAGATGGTCTCAAGATGAAGCATGACGAGGTCAACATACCCATCCCCGTTTCGATGGCGTCCTTTGCGTGATAAGTCGGATCCAGAGGCTCGGATGTTAAACTTGTAGGAGGGTACCTGTCACTGAAAAGCACCGGAGTCAGCAGAGTCATGGCTTGATATGATAGTCAGCAGCTATTCGACCTATGTACCTCCGCTCAATCAACCAACCGCTCCGTACCCCCCAAACCAAAACCTTCCTTGAAGCTTCGGAAGATCCTGTTTCACCTCCCACCGCCGCCAGACACAACCCCTCCGACCCTCTCATTCCATGAAACGGGCCCTGTTGGAGCACGAACGTGAACGTGGGACGCTGACACGGCAGACGTAATCCAAAGCGTCCTCGGCGTTCCATTCCAAACACAGCCATCGGCCTCTTCACCCTCATCAACCATGGCCCACACCCCGCTCGGAAAGCTTTGCCTCCATGGTTCCTGGCGATAAGGTCAAGAACCCCAAAACGGAAGGGGGGCGAAGTGCGGGGAAAAGGGGGGCTACATACGCTGCTCCCAAAGCGGCACTTCCTTTCGGCAACGAAGGCCGTCACAGGGCGTATCGATACAGGCCTCCATACGACGGGACCTGCCTGGGCGGATGAGGGAGGTGCGAAGTGTGTATTTGACGGAAAAACTCGAGGGAAGATCGCCGAGATGAGATGGACAGGAGGCTGATTTGGACGGCAAGGTGTGAGTTGGCGCGAAACGTGGTTGCTCCCCGACGATGATGAGACGGAACCGGATCATGCACATGGACTCAAGCCAAGCCCTGAGACGTTGCGTGCACCGTTCCTAGATCTGACCTGGGGAGAGATACATAGGAGAGAACGTAAACACCGACCGACCCGCTGGAACTGAAGAGACGGGAACAGAAGCCATCAGCGTTCCCTGGTTATGATCAAAGCAACGAGAAAAGCAAGAACAAAGTTGAGTGAGTGAGCGAGTGAGAGATCATGGTGGAAGTAAGGTACAGAGATCGAGACACAGGAAAACGTAGATGTGGAATCGTGAAGTTGACGCAGTCGTAGCGCCTTGCGACCGTAAAGGCCCAGGGATGCTGGTAACGTGTTCGGGTGACAAATCTGCCTGAGAGAGTGGGGTTGGTGTTTTGAAGTCTGGCGCGATGTTGCTGAATGTGAAATGTGCATGTTTGGGTGTGTGAACACTTGGGTGCGTCACTGCTTGATATCCCCAGCACGAAGGGCTTGTGGGAGCGTTTGAAGGCTGGTGGCTGCGGTTGAGACCTTCGATCGATCGAAACGAGATTTGAAGACCAGCATATCGTTCCTCCCAGATACGGAAAATCGCGTCGTCGTGATCATTGCCCATTTGAATGTGCCAGGAAGAAGGGAGAGGGAGAGACCGAAGTTGACTTGGAAGAAGATCGAGCTATGTACTGCTTGAGACCACAGGGCAGAACTGGAAGCCTTGAGCCGGGGAGAAATCGAGAGACTCCAACCGAACCCTTGAAATCTTGATGATAACCAGCTACGCTCACGCATTCCCGTTCAGGCGTGGCATAGGAGGAACGGGAGGGATGACACGCTCGCCGTTGCTCGGAGCCTGACCCTCCGTCGCGCCAACAATCACCTCATCCTCCTCTTCCTCCTCTTCATCGTCGCCCTCCTGTGCAGCAAGGGCAGCCGCAATGCGCATCGCGTCCGCTTCATTTCCGTAATGCTGGTTCCTCTTGGCTGCGAAGGCTGCATGTTTGGCTTTAGCTGTGAAGGTAGAGCATAGAGAACATCAGATCAGTTATGCTTGCTTGTAGCGAAAAGACTGGCTACGCCTCTGCGCGTGCAGAAGACCGCAGGTAGACTCACTCTCTTCATCCTCCTCTTCTTCCTCCACCTCATCTCCAATATCCTCATGCATATCCCGCTCTGCGCGAGTCGCCTCCCGAGGATCCGCCGCTCCACCGCGGGGCAAGCCAAAGCTAGGAGTCCGACTCGACGTACTACTGTTCCTCGATCGAGACAGAGTCGCCGATTCAGGAGCGGTGCCCAATCCTCCACCTTCCAACTCATCCACAGCCATATTGTCCGTTGCGCTGCCGTCCAAAAGCCCAAGGCCGTCCCTACCAGCATTAACTTCTGCGGCCGCTTCAGGAGCTACAGCTCCCCCGCCATTTGCGCTGTTCACAGATGTAGAAGATGGCCGACGACCGAGCTGAGCATTGGCAAGGGTGTTCCTAGCAGTGATTTCCGCGGAGGAAGCCGTACTTCCACGTCGCGAGCCGAGCTGGAGCCAGAAGGAGCGTCCTGGGAAGTCGAGCCTGCGGGGAAGTAGGAAGCAGAAGACGAGGACGAGGCGCTGTTGTCACCGCTGTCGAGGGAGAACGAAGAGGGGAGGTCGTCCGGTGCGAGATTGGCGCTACTGACGAAGGGTGTCTTGGGTTCGTCGATGGTCATGCGCGTCGTCTGTTCCCTCTCGTAGTCGTGTAGCGCAAGATTGCCTTCGTCCCATTGCAATCTGGTTGGAGTGTCACACGAGCAGGGGGCGAAGATGATGTGTGAGCGCTGTTTCGTAGTGCTCAAAGGTGCAAGGAAAGAAGGGAGTACATACCGGTGCTGTTCTGCCTCAGTCTGTGCAGATGTTTCCATGGGAGTTGTGGTGTCGATCATGCTTGCGTCGACAGAGACCTGACGGGAGGATGAGTTCTTGAGGATGCCCTTAGGTCGAATGGAGGTAGCTGACGGACGCCGCGCTCCGCCCTCGATGCCTCCTCCGCCTGGCTCCAAGCTTGTGGGTGAGAGCATTGGTTGATCACCTGCTGACATTGTTTCCTTTCCTAGTATCTGTGAGGGTGGTTGCTGGGCCAGGTTGTGGTGGAAGAAGAGGTCGCCATCCGCAAGTAAGAGAGGGTCGAGTGGGGCACAGACTTTCCATTTCCTTCCAAGCAAAAACCAGCGAAATACACTTCCTCAGAAGCATGACATCATCCAGATCGAAACTCTCGCTGCCAAGTCGAAGTCACTTTCCCCCAGCTGGCTGGTCTGGCCGTCTGGGCGCGTCTATCTGGGTCTCTGCGATCGACCAAGATATGTAAACACTGATTCGGCAAGGTGCAAAGCATACGCGTGTGTATGTACAGTTTGAAGCAGAAAGAGAGAGACGCGGGCATCCGGATCGTTGATAAAAGTCTGGTCCATAGACGGCAGCACGCGTCACGGGCTTGGAGTAGTTAAGTCTTGCAGAGGAGATGGCGAGGTGTATATCATCATTCGTAGAGTCAAAGGAGAACGTAGACGCGCTTAGAAGTCATCGCCGCCGCCCTGGATGGAGAGAAGATGTTAGTTTGATGAAAATGCTGCGCGTCAGAGAGGAAGGGACACTCACAAAGTCATCACCGCCACCTCCGAAGTCATCCTGTTGACCGTCCTGGTAGCCATCCTGGTACGCTTCTTGTTCGTCGTTGTCTGAGCGCGGATGAAGAGCAAGAAGAATCAGTCAGTAATGCATATCAAAGACTTTTGCATGCTGATCAAAAGGAAAAGGAACTCACCAAACGCGTTCGCCAACATGGCACCACCGAGCAGACCACCTCCCACACCAAGAGCCATACCACCCATACCCATACCACCTCCACCTCCGCCCATCCGTCGACCACCTCCTCCTCCACCACCGAAGAGCTTGCCCATACCTCCACCACCACCACCCTGCTGCATCATCTGCGGCTGTTGTTGGTATCCGTAAGGTTGTTGGCCGTACCCCATAGGCTGTTGTTGGCCATAAGGAGCAGGTGCGTATCCACCCTGCTGCGGGTATCCTTGAGGTTGCTGGTTGTGTCCTCCGAAGAAGCCACGTTGGTCGCCTGGTGGGGGTGGGCCACTTGGGGCACCGTAGGTCTGTGAGGGCTCAGAGGTCGAGCTCTTGCCTTCGTCAAGAGGGTGGACCCAGATCGAACGCGGTGGGCTAGCCTTGGTGTCGACGTAGAAGTGACGGTTGTAGTTGCTGTCCCACTGCTTCACCCAGCCTAGAAGAAGAATATAGTGGAAGAACGTGTCAGCAAGAAGTCCCCGACGCGTCGCGTATGAGGGAGGTTCGACAACTCACCATCAGGCAGAGGTCGGTCATCGCCACTTTTGGAATCCGAGCTTGGCTGCTGATATTGTTGCTGTTGATGTTGCGGAGGGTAGGGCGAGTGGGGCTGTTGAGGTGGTGCGCCTCCGTAGCCAGAGCTACCACCGGGACCGCCGTAGCCCCCACTGCCGCCACCACCGTACGACGGAGGTCGTTGTCCGCCTGAGCTGGCTCCTGCGAGCTTCTTTTCGAGTTTGTCGAGGAGACCCATGATGTTGTGTGTGTGTTTGAGTGTGTGAGTGTAAGAGTGTTGAGATGTAGAGTAAAAGTGTGTGGTGGTTGGAAAGATCGAAGGCAAGTGAGCTGAGCGCTTCTTATACGCGCCTCAATCAATCGATGACGTCTTGGCGCTCAGAAAATCTCCGTCCACACAGCCACCTGTCATCGCCTCATCAGCGCATCCAGGCCACAGCTCGACTCAGCCAACTCGTGGTGGACTGCGGACCAATGCTTTCGGAGCGCAGGCACAGGCTAGGTGGGCGACGACTGGCAGGGCAAGTAATCGATACATTAAAGAATACTTGCGACTTGTGTCTGAGAGAGTACATCACGAGAATAGTTGAGAGCCTTGGGTTGGGGTGAGCACCAGCTTGGATGAGGACGGGAGGAGGGAGACAGGGGACCTCGGGCAGTGAACGTAGATGGCGAGGTGCGAGAAGTGGAGACGAACGATGGCGAGCAAGGGAGGGAGAAAGATGGCGACGAAGCCCAAGGAGATGGAAGAAGGGAGGTGACCGGCGGTAACGAGGCGCAGGGTGGAAGACGGCGACCGAGGCGAAGGAAGGAGGGTATTCAATGTTGTCGGATGGTAGTCAGCACTCCTGTGTTGAGAAGGTAAAAAGCAGATGAGATCGAGAAGATGACTTACCCCTCGATGAGGGCCCCACCCTTCCCCTCGCTGTGGGAGGCTGAACGGGCTGTCAATCAGACCCGTCCTTGGTCTTGGGGGAATGGGGTGGAGTATTGCGCAGATGAAGCCTCCCTGAGCACTGCGCCGTAAAGGTTGGGGGCCGAAACCAAAAAGTCCTGGACCGACCAACGAGACGTCGAGGGAAGGGGATTCGACGGTCACAAACGAGAAAGGGGCGCCGCGCACTCTTGCACCTGAAGGCCAGCTTCCTCCTCCAAGGGATCGATCAGTGGGGATGTCGATGTGGCCCCGTAGAATAGGCCGCCGTTCGAGCATACCGCCACCGTCTGATCTGGAGTACGTGAGGAGCGATGCTTGAGGGAGAGGAGTTGGGCGACCCACAATCAACGCGGACCTGCCGAAGTCTTCTTGCGCCTGATGATGTTCCGGACATGGTTGGTAGGCCCACCGGGTGGGTGGTTGGACCAGCGAAAAGGGAACTCCCGCACCAGCTGCAGCACATGCCCCTCAATGACAAGGCCTCGCGGGCGTCGTGAACCCTCTCACGGTCCGAACCGATTGACATGTTGAGGGTGTCGTCCTGCCGTCGGGTCGTCCTGTCGCCGAGTCGTCCTGTCGCCGAGTCGTCCTGTCGCCGAGTCGTCCTGCCGCCGAGTCGTCCGAGTCGTCCTGTCGAGGCCGGAGCGCGTGTTGAACGCTGGTGCGTGTTGAACGCTAGTGCGTGTTGAACGCTGGTGCGTGTTGAACGCTTCATGATCTGCTCATGATGGCTGTATTCTGAGGAGAGAAGGGGGGAAGAAAAATGGACATGGGGAGGTTTGGTCTTATACCTTCTTCCCTCGCCGATTTTCCTTCCTCGAGCGATCTCTGACAGCTGGACGATGGAAAAAGAGGCATTAGATCAGTGTACAACAACCCGCTGTCACAGGAAGGAGGCGGCAGAAAGACACAGCTGCTGCGCGTGTTCCTGTCGAATTGATATCGTCGGCTCCGCGTTGATGTGAAGTCTGGACTGTGGAAAAGGCTCGGCGTGCGCTGTTGCTCTGCAAGTATGGTCAACTGGAAGAGGTGCCGCCTGGCCGTCGTGTATTCATTCCCCCTGTTGCGCCATGCAACCAGGCACGCACAGCGACCGCCGACAACGCGAAACCCAAAGTCGAGCACAGGGAGAGATCTGGAATCTACGGAAGGAGACCAGGGCGTGGCGACCGCGAGCACGTTGACTGCCTGGGAAGCGCGATCAGAGGGCAGGAGGAATGAATGGATTGAAGAAAAGTAAGTTAGGAAGAATGATGAGCAGAGAGCACCGCCTTTCAACCCCTACTCCTGTCCTATCCTCAAACACTTCTAGATACTTGCGACAGGCTGGGTAACGCAGCCGGGTCTCCAGCGCACGCTTTGGATGACCGTGGCCATCCACTTGCCCGTAGGCGCAGGCAAGATCTTCGCAGGATAGTGGTCATGAGAGGATAGTTTTGATTTCCTTGACCCGCGCTCCTCTTCTGTATGTACAATCCAGCCGATCAGCGAACGTGAGCAAGGGGTCAATGATGGATGCTGAAAGCAGGATACTCACGCGTTCCATTCCGCTCTCCGCCGTTGCTGTCTGGACACAGCGCAACATCATGCATGAGGCATGAGGCATGAGCGATGAGCATCCAGCAGCTGCAGGAACCATCAACCTGGCAGCAGCATGTACGAGTGAGTACGAGTACCATGTTCGGACCTGGCCGGGACCGTCACTGATCGTCTTCTCAGCCACACCGCGGCGGACGCCTTCGCTTTTAGAACGCGGTTTCCCTGCAACTTACAAATGAATTGGATAATTTCGATCTACTCTCCTTTTCAAAAATCACTCTCAATTTTATTCTGATGAAATTTGCTGCAGTTGTGTCGGAAATTGTGTGAATCCCATTACCGCATTTGCTGAACGCTGAACCGTTTCTCCCGTTCTAATCTTTTCTGAGCATCGAGCATTTCTTAAGCCTGACACCATCGAGAACTTGGGATTCGTCCTCAGTCTCATCTTTCCCGGCAACTTTCGAAGCTGCCCTCATTCATTCCCTGCTTCCATTGTAGCCTTTCTCATTTTCCAGGTTACCGCTCCGTCAATGAGTAATGAGTAACGAATTATTGATGATGATTGAGGGAGATGAAGAAAAGCCGTTCTCCCTCATCGCCTCATCGCTGAGCAACACTGCCTTTCACAGGTCACAGCTACAGTTAAAATCTAAACCCTTCCGCATCGATTCAATGAATGCTCTATCCTTTCAAACGTTGTTCTCACTGATAACCTGCATGTTCCTCACGCCCTCACTCCTTCTTGCCTTCCACATCGCCACAGGCCCACAGCGCACAGCCCACGGCGGACGGCCCACATCGATCTATGAAGCATGAAATATGAATCGCTCCCTTATTGAGGGAGACTATCCCTCCGGCCTCCGCCTTCCAAGGCTTCAGACGCAAACGTCTACTCATTCATAGATCTGCACAACCGCGCCCACTGCACTCTGTCTGATCTTTCACATCGATCCACAAATTTCTCCGACCTTCTTTTTTGACTATTCATAATTGAAGCAATGGAGGAGATTCCTCGCAGAAAGTCTGCTTCTTCATGACGATTGACACCTGAAGCTTGAAGCCTGAACAAATCTAGCTTTGAAAGCTAACAACAACATTCCAGACCTATCCGCATCTATCCATAATCCAGGTACTGTCGCCTGTCCTCATCTTTAGAATTTAGTTCGCATTCGTCGTTGTCTTTCTTTATATCGCCCTGTTTCTCTGTTTGAAGGTTTCAACCCTTGATGCACTTCAGCTTCGGGCAAAGAGGCAACCTCACGTTGTCCAGTAGCGTCCACAGCACCCATGCTCGCCGCTCGGGAACATTATGTTCTACTTGCGGACTCGGACTCATCTTCAACTGTGAACTGCCACCGCGTTCGATATTGAATGACCAGGTGCACGTAAAACTCGGTCAGCTACAGACAAAACGAGGCTCTGGAGTCCGCGTCGCTGATTACCCCGTCATTAACACCTTTCCCTCCTGCAATTCGAGTCGAGGTACCCCTCTTCATTCTCAGTCCCGTCCAATCACCACAACACCAATCGTCAACAAATATCTACAATGCCTCGCCCCACCACGTTAAGGATGGCAAGAGGATCAGCAACTTCGGCGACCTGTAACGATCTTGGAGGCATGCATATTCCCTGTCCGAAATGTCGTGCACTCCACTGGATCGCCGAACGTAGCGATGGCTCTGTGACGACTCCAATCTTTGGTTCCTGCTGTGCTAAGGGCAAGGTGATTTTGCCGAACATCTTCGATGCGCCGCAATCTCTTCGAGCATTGTTTTGTGGCGAAGGAGAACTTGCCCTTCGTTTTCAAGACAACACCCGACCCTACAACAACGCCTTTGCTTTCACATCCCTAGGCGTGAAGCGGGACATGACTGTCGCAGGTCAGATGGGCATCTACACATTCAAAATTCAAGGCCAGCTTTGCCACAAGATGGGATCTCTATTACCTCCAGACGGATTCACACCTGCTTTTGCACAAGTCTACTTCGTAGAAACCGACCCAAATTCTGCTTCCGGAGTGCGGTTGGATCAAGCCCGTCAGCCATTGGACAGCGGTACCGTTGACGTGCTCGAACGCATGCTCCATCAAGTGAATCCATATGCTCGACTTCTGCAGCATGCGCGCCCGCTCCTTGAGGAACTTCAAACGCCAGAAACGGATGTGGGCATCAAACTGCTGCAACCGGGACGAGACACTGGAAACGATCCGCGCACGTACAATCGTCCATCAGTGTCGGAAGTTGCCGCTCTAATTGTCACTCCATCAGGAACACCTTTCGACATCGCCTCCAGAGATATCGTTATTCGGTATAGGGCAGGTGAAATCAGGCGAATCTCTCATTTGCACGCTGCCTTTCTGCCCCTACGATTTCCGGTCCTCATACCGTACGGCCATTTCGGATGGCACGATGCTATACCTCTTGGCGCGGATTCTCCAAGAGCACTGTTCTCTGCAGATCCTACGCTTGCTGCTGCTGCGCTGGAAGACCCAAATGGTAAGCTGCCGTGGAAGTACTCTAATTTGTCCATTTCGGCTGCCTCTGATGTTATGTATCCTCCTCATTTAGTCGTACGCGGAAGAGGGCGCGGCGGTTCTGTTCACGTCTCTTTGGATCAATTTCATGCATTCCATCTGCACATACGAGGCCACTTTTCGACACTATTTCGGTCCAACTCTCTGCTGCAAGAATGGATCGTAGACGCATGGGTCGTCATCGAACAAAACCGAGCCAGCTACCTACACTTCAACCAAGATCTACTTCGCAGAGAAGTTTACAGCGGCCTGTCCGACGCCTTGATCAGTGGAGCAGATTTGAACAGCATCGGCAGCCGTACGATTTTGCCCAGCAGCTTCACAAACAGTCCCAGGTTCTGGCAAACTCGATATCACGATGCAATGTCTTTGGTGCGCGTGTTTGGCAAACCCGATCTGTTCGTCACGATGACCTGCAATCCGAAGTGGACGGAAATCACACGGGAGCTCGGTCCTAACCAAATCCCTTCCGACCGTCCGGACTTGGTTACTCGAGTCTTCAACCTGAAGCTACGCTATCTTCTGGATCTCCTGTTGCGAAAGCACGTCCTTGGAGTAGTGGCAGCGTATGTGCACTCTGTCGAGTTCCAAAAACGAGGTCTCCCCCACGCCCACATTCTTCTCATCCTGGCAGACTCGGACAAGCTGAAGACACGAGACGACGTCGACGCTGTCGTCTCAGCGGAACTGCCGGACCCTGAACTGGATGCAGAACTCTTCGAAGTCATTGCTTCCACGATGATTCATGGACCTTGCGTTCCAGGACAGGCATGCATGAACGATCCCCGGTTCCCAGGCAAGTGTAGCAAAGGATATCCCGTACCATTTCGACCTGTGACAAACATGGACAGCGATGGTTATCCTGACTACCGCCGCCGGGACTTGGGGATTGTGTCCCACCGACGAGGAGCCCAAAATTCAGTGTGGACTGCGGACAACACCTGGGTCGTCCCTCACAACCCCTTTCTGAGCAAGACACTATCCTGCCACTTGAATGTCGAGGTCTGCTCTTCAATTGCGGCCGTCAAATACCTTTATAAATACGTCTTCAAAGGACCAGATCACATCTCCATGCAATCAGGCACGGCAGGTACTAATGAGATCGACAATTACTTGAATGCTCGCTACGTTTCTCCGTGTGAAGGTGAGCATCAGAATTCACGGCATTGTTTTTGTCTGCAAAATGATCTAGACGTACTCATCATCCAACAACCTTATTCGCCGTACAGGAATTTATCGCATTCTCTCGCTTCCTTTACATGGAATTTCTCCATCAATTCGCGCTCTGGACATACATCTTCCGAAACAGCAGCCGGTGACATTTTGCCCTAACGATCGTCGCGCCGCCCAACATAGCCTTGCACAGTCTGTAAAGTCTTCAATGCTCCTTGCCTTTTTCGATCTTTGCCAGCGACTTCCACAAGAGACTGCAGAGCTTACATATCCACAAGTACCCGACCGCTTTGTGTGGCATGCGACGTTGCATAAGTGGGAACCTCGACGAAAAGGCCAAGGACAGATCGGTCGCATCTATTATGTGCCGCATACCGCTCAAGAAAAATACTACCTCCGCCGACTTCTACATGAGGTTAAAAGTCCGAAGGGATTCGAAGACCTCTACAAATTCGAAGGACGGAGGTACTCCACCTTCCGCGAAGCCTGCTCAGCTCGAGGATTGTTGAACGATGATGCAGAATGGCATCGATGCTTGGACGAGGCCGCCGGATTCCAGTCGGGTGCAGCTCTTCGACATCTTTTTTGCCTAATAATCTTCCACAACGAGGTCGAAGATATTCCAAGCCTCTACGACGGACACAAGATACATCTCGCCGATGACTGCGCGTACCAGTTGCGACTAAGAGGTGTCGTATCTCCAAGTCCGGAACGCATCATGTCATTCTCTCGACATCTTCTTGCACTAGAGATTGCTCGGCTCGCCAACGAGAAGACTCTTTCAGATTTCGGCATACCCCCACCAGACGATGCATTCTCCTGCGACACCTTCATCATTCCATCTGCGGTAGCTCGCGAACAGCAATGGGATCCAACTCAACAAGCCGAGCTGGCTATCAATCGGTTTGGGCGCATGAACGATGAACAAAAATTTGTCTTTACAGCGATCACTCAAGCTGTGGACGCCAGTCAGCCTGCCATGTTCTTTCTACAGGGCTCTGGAGGATGCGGAAAGACGTTTGTCATGAACGCAATTCTCTCCCATGTGCGAGGCCAATCTCACATCGCCATTGCTGTTGCTTCGTCCGGCATCGCATCGATAATGCTTGAAGGCGGCCGAACTGCGCACTTCCGTTTCAAGCTCCCCCTCGCACTCGACGCTAATACCAACTGCTCAATTAAGGCACAGTCCGACAGCGCAGAAGTCTTTCGTCGTATGCGCCTCATAGTCTGGGACGAAGCACCTATGCAAACACGTTACGCGTTCGAGGCCGTGGATCGCATGTTACGGGACATCAGAAGGGACATTCGTCCATTCGGCGGATGTACAGTCCTAATGTCCGGAGATTGGAAACAAACGTTGCCAGTAGTTCGTAGAGCGTCCGAAGCCCAGGTCGTCTTCGTATGTCTGCACAAGTCATACCTATGGAATAGCGTCGCTCAACTTCAACTCCACACAAACGTGCGACTTCTTCAAACCGTAGGCGTTCACCGGGAAAACCAACAGCAGTACGCAGACTGGATTCTCTCCATTGGACACGGACAAGATAACACAGACGATGGAACCGTGGCTATTCTTCCCCAGCTGCGCATGTACGCAGACAGCATCCAAAGACTGTGCGACTTTGTGTACGACGACTTAATCAGTTCTAGGGAACCCAGGCCGCTATATTATCGGCGCCGTGCCATTCTGCATTCTCGCAATGCGGACGTAGACGTTACCAACAATCACGTACTTGAACGTCTTCCCGGAGAGCCATACCACTTTTATGCGGCAGACAGAGCACTGGACATTGGTGGCGAACAGGATCACGCATTCACTCCAGAATATCTTGCGTCCCTCGCACCATCCGGCATACCTCCGTTCAAGCTCAGTCTCAAGCTGAACTGTGTGGTGATGCTGATACGGAACCTGGATCCATCTGTCGGTTTGTGCAACGGTACCCGCCTGATCACAACAGGTCTGTCCCGAAACATTATTCGAGCCACAATCATCACGGGTTCTGCATCTCAAACAGGACGAGTAGTGATGATACCTAGGATCACACATCGAACTCCTGATGGCCTCTTTCCTTTCACACTGGAACGTCGACAGTTCCCTCTACGACTGTGTTTTGCAATCACGATCAATAAAAGCCAAGGTCAATCGCTTGGTCGAATTGGGATCGACCTTCGCACGCCGTGCTTTTCTCACGGGCAGCTCTACGTTGCGCTATCGAGAGCGACAGATTCTTCGCAAGTGCGTGTACTACTTCCCCAATCTGCTTCTCACACCGACAATATCGTTTGTACTGCTGCGTTTCCGAGAATTCCTTAATGTAAAAGAACTTTGACGGCTTCTAGACCTGGGCTATTTTAAGCGAGTCGTGATGGTTCATCGTACTACCAAGTAACGTGCTGCTGTGACATGTGCTTCACATGATCAGATAATCCACATCCGCACTCGAGTTCTCAGTTGTTTGGTATCACCTTTTTTGTTAAGATACAACCTCTTGGATCGCTCCCGCCTACCGGGACTGAAAAGTATAAATAACAAGCCTACATACTCCAACATGCTCAACTATTCTCCTTCTAACCATGCAACATTCAAGGTACTTCGTCGACGAGGCCGTTGAATGCAATTGCGACGCACTTGGTATTCGCTGCATTCACAACGGCATACCGTCCACATCTGCTCGCTCTGTTCCGTTACAAGACGACGAGTACGTGTTGGACGATTTCTTCGTGGACTCGGACTTTGTCGATACGCCCGTTGCATCAGATCGTGTTGTGGCAGCAACAGAAGCGCAGCCAGCCTCCATCTTCTCTGCTGATTCCAAGGCGTCGACCAACGGACTGGATCTACTCTCGAAACGACGAAGCACTCGCATACAAGCCCTAACTAAGGAGAAGGAGGAACGACGAAAGGACATGTCCAACCTCGAGCAGAAACGCTTGAAGCTGCAAAAGGAAATCGACGACTTGGCAGCGGAATATGAAGCTGAGGAAGGAGGTTCCGCCCCACTACCCCCTCGATCAAAACGAGCTTCCGCAAGACGAATCGTTATTTCACCTTCGCCGCCTTCTTCGAGTGAAGAGCACGAGCCGGGCTCAGAGGTAAGTTACACAGCCTTCTCTGCGCCTTCCAGGCCTCATCCACGTATTCTCATACCTGTGAGCTGACGCATACGTTCCACGCTTCGCAGTGGATGAAAAACGATATCAGGATGGTGCGTTCAATCCGATCGTCTACAGCTGATATGATTTCAGCCTTGAGCCCTTGACAGTAATGCGTTTTGTTCCCTATTCCACTTCAGCGCAAAGACGATACTGGACGCCTTTGGGCTTTTATGCCATTCTTCAAGAAATGGATACCAGCTAAGCGAACAGCCCAGAAGCAAGCATCCTCATGCCCTGATGTTGGAAACGAAGACAATCCCATCGAAGTCCCGGACTCTTCTCAGGAAGAAGCAGTGACTCCGAAATCGCAGAAGCAAAAGGAGAAAAAAGCCCTTTCCCCGCGGAAGAAAACGATCACACCAGGACAGGCACATCACAAATTCCCAACGCCGAAATCCCAAAAACAAAAGGTCCAGCCCAGCTCAAACCGCAAAGAAAAAGGAAAAATGAAGGCAGTGGAATCGACGAAGACAACGCCATGCAGCTCCCCAGCACCACGCCGTACATTCGAATTTTCAGACGATCTCCAGAACACAACTTCAGCATCGATTCGGAACGCTCCTTCGTCCTCAAACACTCCCTCCACAAGCCGTGTCATTCTGAATGTGGCCATCCCATCTGCCGTTACGACACCATCTGAAAACTCTGAGCGCAGCTCATGTGCTTCGAAGCCCGCTCAAAACGTGAAGGTACAGCCCTTGGTGACGTATGACAGCGACTAGCGTGCTCAAAATCCTTCGCCACTCATAGTATGCCTGTATGCCACAAGCCCAAAGTCCCAGTTTTTTCCTCACATTCAAACACCAACAGGAATCCATGAAGTTTTCACGTTTGCTTATGATAGTGACATGACAGGATCACTTCTGCTTCCTCCTCAACCACCTTTAACAACGTATTGTCTGCATCCTAACATGAGCAGAAGTCCTTCCTCAGACAGTCAGACCTCAGCGTTGTTTGAACTGTTGAAGTTCTTTTGTTATTACAGCCGCTCTAACAGAGTAGATACGCAGCACAGTCTGGACGTAAGTCGTAACGGAATCAGGGTTCGGGCAATCATTTTCTGAGGATGCTCAAAGCGTTAGCCTGTATACCGTCATCATTCAACGTCCATTCGTTACTCCTTTACTCACTTTTGGGTTGAATGAGACATTTTGTACGTAGCAAACCAAAATCAAAACAGAATTCTTCTTGCGACCCTATAGCACAAACAGTGTTCTAAGTGTCAAAGGTATGAGCTGTGATTCAACATTAGCTAGGCTGCCGTACACGTCTCTTACTCACTTCTGATTTTTATGTTTTTTTTCGATACGAAGCCGGAAACAGTCGAATCCAAGAGAGGGAGGAAACCAGGACTTCGAACGACGAAGCGAGCCAAAGGCGTTTTTAGAAGTGGAAAGTGGACGGTCGATTCGTATCAAGCTCATAGGGGACCAGTTCGTTCTTCGTTATTCTTCGTATATCCGAATCGGATTATGGACCTTCGAATTTGGTGAAGGTTCATGTCTGCACACGTTGAGTACTCGAGCGTGATGCACGCTTCGTTGGGCTTTGATCGAGAGAGTCGTCGGCGCTGTGTTTCTCCGACGTTCGTAAGCTACTGCTGGAAGCGGTAGTTCCAAGGGACGTGATGGATGACTGTGAACCGCTGCTGAGTTGGATGAGGATCGTATGTATCACCAACCGCAGAGTTCGACTGACTAGCTGTGGTTGCAGCTCCAGAAGGCGGACTCGATCCGACTGGATCGACAGTTGCTGTAGTTGCAGATCCAGAAGTAATCGATCCGCTAGAACCAATTGCTTCTGTAGTCGTAGATCCAGAAGGCATCGATCCTGTCAAATCGGCATTCTGACTTGCAGAAGGTACTTGAGCAAAGTCTTCTGGCGGTGGTGTCTGCCATGCTTGAAGCCAATCCTGTCCCGCAGCAGATGTGCTGTGAAGAGGAACCACCGAATTGGAATAGACCGGCTGGTTGCACTCTCCAATGTAACGACGAACTTTGGTTCGATACCGTAGTCGACGTGCTCGACAAAGCCACGACCACTAGCGAAACTGCCTACTGGCGGTGAACGAAAACTGATCCATCGAGGACTAGCATTACTTGACGTCGGAACCAGGAATCGAATCGTAACGGTTCGCAGAGCGTCTCCCTGGAAGTATTTTGTCATAGATGAGCGCTTCTAAAAATTTAGACACGTTCTGGATTCTGATTCTGCACATCGCACTCACGATAAGGACGACCGCTATCAATGTGTATTCGCTTCCCTGCGCCGCAATGACCCTTCCAGCGGCACGTATACGCCAAAGCTGCTTGAGGATCTGCTTGCCTTTGTATTCAACGTCGAGAGGATTGCCAGGTCGCACGTGAAGCTGACCGCTACAGCACGACATCAGGATTTGGCGATCATCGACTGCCACTGCAGCGTTTACCGTTGCAATAGAGTGCAGTGCCGGAGGCTGCTGAAGTCCCGAGACGTTCAGATGAAAAAGGTGAGAGCATCCATCGGAGGTCAAGGTCTTGCTTTGAATGCGAAGCCATCCTGACGGCGCTTGCTCGCTCTGAAATGTTGGAAAACGGAAGGTCGTATCACAGTAGCTGTTTAGCGACGTGACCTCAACTACATTGTCGTCCGTCTCCTGCGCAGCTGCCGTGCCTTCTGCCTCGGTACCCGTGTTGCCTTGCAAAGCTGCCATCCATGCAGATGATTGCGGCTGCTGCGCTGATTCTGTGCTTGGATTCTGCGTCGACACTCCAACGTGCATGGATTCCAGATGCACGATGAGCATGGGAGGGCTCTTGCTTATAGAATGCACAGTACCGCTACCGCCTGCAAACTGGCCCGTAACAGGAGCATGCGCCAATTTCGTTTCATTGGAGGAGTTGAACTGAACTGTGAATCGTCCCACGCCCGTGACCTAAGCATTCGCAAGACGCAAATATCAGTATCAGATCTCTTTGAATCGATCTAAATTGATCGAAGCTTACTTGCTCCTCCACAATCCACTCACCAAGAACGTATGCCCAGTCACTGTAAATGATGTAGAAGTCGAAGTAACCACCTTTCCAAACGCACGGATACGCCAGGGTTCGTGACCGAGGTGGGTCTGAATGTAGGTCGGATCTTTAGGATCTCCGGGACGTATTTCGAGCTGTGTTTTCTCGAAGGACATCTCCGGTCCCGAGGTAGACATTGCAATCATTACCGGTCCAACGAGAAGAGAATTGACCGGAGGGCGACTATCCGCCCAGAATCCTGACGTTTTGGCCCGACTAATCGCACCGTCGCCAGTTTTGACGAGTGTGCGCATTGCGAGATATCCTGACTTGCCTTTCGAGTTCGTGATTGGCTGAAGCTCGATAGCAGGAAGTTGGAGGGAACGACTCGCAATACGTGTTGTATTGAGTAGGCTCTACCATTGTGTCGTAGAAGTGCGAATCAGAACTTCCTAAAGACGTACGTTGATAAGTGATCAAGGGTAGTTCTATGAAGGATAAAGCCGTCCAGATCCTTTTAAGGCAGACCAAACGACATCGACTGTAAGAAATCTTCGCTCCTCAACCGTCACAATCACATCGATCGTCGACGACTTCATGGCTGTCCAGTCTATTTTACCTTTTTTCACAACGAAGTCTCCTCTCCACACTTTCCGATATGAACAGCCAACAGGTATCAGCGCGCAAGGTCATCTAAATTTGCAGTTTGAACACATGCGGTCGGAATGACAGCGCCAACGCTGCGCGCCTCTTGGGTCTGCATTCATCCATTGCGTGTCTTTCTTCATGTGCTTTGCACTGCGGTGGGATCTCCAGCACTCAAACCGTGTAGAATAGAATACTGGAATGTATGAGGAGAATCGCGTTGATATGCTAATGTTAAAACCTGAAACATCTCACAATTTTCTCACACAGCGCCACAAACAAACGCTTCTATCTGCTTCACGTTTTTACATGCGTTAGATGCAGTGCGATCGAGATACAGGTACATCTTTAGCGTGTTCCGCAACGCATCTGATTGGATCTTCTTCTGTGTTGCCTTTTTCTCTCACCTCCTTCTGCTCGCAGCTCAAGTTATCGTAAAAATGACATTCTGTGGACTCTTATTTTGTGTTGCCTTCCCCTCACCTTCGTCTGCTCGAATTGCTAGCTCAATTTCCGTCAGGTTTCCTTCCGTGTTACCTACTGCATGCTTATCACTTTTGTTGAATTCTAGCATCTAGCATCTAGACCTTAGCCACAGTGATGCAAGTAGTCTGCCTTCCTCTTCCCTGTTTGTCTGTCTGCATATCTTTCCGTCTATCTGTCTGTCTCCCTCTCTGTCTGTTTTTCTCTCTCTGTCACACACAC
>MAPW01000211.1:0-41729 GCA_001689995.1 Tilletia indica
AGGAAGACGCGCCAACTTTCTCCGGTCCCCGCCGGCGGCAATGGGTCTCGGAGATGTCAAATCTTGAAGACCAACTGAAATCTGCCACGGCAATGCCACAGGCGCTGACCGGGGTATTGGGGGAAAGTCTGGGGCTCTTCGGAGCGCAGGCTGCTCCGGAAACCACAGCGGGGGAAGAGCAAGTCCCATTCATCAGGCAGCCCCGGAAACGGAACAGGTAGCCCGGTCTGATCGTCCGCCCCACGAGCTCATCGCGCTGCTTGCCGAGGAGCGCAGTTTGACGCCATCTCAACGATTGGCCTTCTCGATTGCTGCACGACATTTCTATGAAGAGCTACATGGTGAGCCTTGGTAATGGAATTGACACGACCTATGGCAAATGATGCTGACCATGGATACTTTTCACACAGGCTTACCTACCGAGCCCCTACGCCTATTTATGCATGGCGAGGCGGGAACCGGGAAGACAGTCGTCGTCAGACTGCTTCGTCAACTCCTTGAGCGGTACGGAAAAGGCAGCCAGATCCTTTTCATGGCTCCGACAGGCAAAGCGGCGTGCGCAATCGGTGGCAGCACCCAACATTCAACTTTCGCGATCGATCTACATCGGCGCGGTCTGGCTAGCGAAGCGCTTGGGCATGAACAACGCGAGCAGGTCAATTCCAGAAGGATCCGATACCTTCAGAACACCTTTGCCAGTGTTCGATGGCTTTTCTTCGACGAGGTCTCTATGACCTCCTGCGAGATTCTAGCGGAGATCGACCAGGCCCTGCGGATTGGCCGACAAAACTTCGATATTCCATTTGGAGGAATGAACGTCTTGTTCGCGGGGGATCTGTGTCAGTTACCACCAGTCCTATCATCGGCTTTATACAGCGACTACACCTCAAGATCGAATCCCTCGGATGTGCAGACGATGGTAGAATTGGGGCGAGCCGCCTGGCAAAAGATCAATAGCGTCGTCAACTTCACGGAGCAAATGCGGATGCAAGACGCGGACATGGCTGCGGTTCTCAGCCGTCTGCGCCTGAGAAAATGCACTGTGCCGGACGCCGATCTCCTCAATCAACAAGTACTCCGCTCCAACGAATGTCCTGCCGGGGTAGAACTCAACAACGAGAAGGAAGCGATCGTGTTGGTCCGAACCAACGAGACGGTACGATCCTTAAACCATCAAAGAGCCACGCAATACGCATCCAATGTCGGCTCGGACTACGTTGTCAGTTCCGCCCAAGACAAGACCATCGCTCCGATGACGGACGAGCGACGTCGCGCGCTGTTGAGCTACAACGGAACGGCCAAAAGCAAGGTCGGACTCGGCCGCATCCCTCTTTTTAAAGGCATGCCGGTTGTATACCGTGGCCCAAATCAGAGCGTCTCTCTCGGGGTCACGAACGGAGCGTTCGCAACCGTGGTCGGCTGGGAACTTCAGCCGGATGCATGGGGATGCTTGACACCGAAAGGTGTCGTGTTGAAGTTCTCAGAAGACGCATCATGGGCTCTTTCGGAGCTTCCGAATGGATGCCTCCCAATCCTCCCAACCTCATCGTCTTTCAAGTTCGCACCAATGGAACCAGGCGGTGCCGTGGAAAAGGTTCAACGACAGCAGCTCCCACTGCAGCCCGGGTTCGCGATGACGGTACACTCTGCGCAGGGAATCACAGCGAAGGGCGCCGTTATCGTTGATCTGCATCGTGGTGGATTCGAGGCATACGTTGCCGCTTCTCGGGCCACACGCAAGGAAGATATCTTCCTCCTTAGACCAATCACTGTCGGACACCTCAACAAGCCACCTCTCCCACGCGCGCTGCGACTTGAGCTACAAAGGCTTAACATCATCGCGGAGAGGACAAGTCGACTCCACGACAACGACGATTGGCGCCTGGGCTACCGACAAGGCACGGATATTCCAAACTCAAGACCCCAGCAGGAGCCGCCGCTGCGCCCAACCCAGCCGGCAGAATCGGCTCTTGGGCAATCCAACATCGGAGCGTCTTCAGCAGGTCCCCCGAGAAAGCGTATTCGGCTCGAAACGGCCTCACCAGACCCATGCGCGAGGCCCCAATGACATCGTCGGCCCAGGTCCTCGCTCACGACATTGCGAGACGACTGCTTTCCCCGCCTTCCTCCGTCGCAACTTCCGCTGTACGTGTCACCTCTTCTGCTTCGTGGTCCAGATCCGACTCTCTTTCGTCTGACCGGAGTCGAGCTCGAACATTATACACACTGCTGCATTGTCAGCCACGCAGTGCGTCTTCAGGGTTCAAGCTTCGACGTCGGCCTTGCTTCCCCATTCCTTTCGAAGACGTCTTTGTCCATGTCCCACAGTTCTGTTCCATCTTGATAACGCGCGGGCTTGTGGCGCTCTCTCTATCCTTCCTGGTCTTTCACCCAAAGTTTCAATCTCCCAACGATACCTTGACTCTGATCAGGCCCATGAGCCTCTGTGGCAGATTGTTGGGATTTGCACCTTGTCCAATCGCCAAGGTTTTAACATCATTGATGACCGGGGAGGGCACGGACTGCTGCAAGGGGTCACGCGGTGCGAGATTCGAGCCAGACAAGGTTCGGTGGATCGGCTTTCGTGTCACCGGTTTTGTTCGAAGTTGTGCTGCGATTAGATTCCTTAGCACGATCTAATCTGCTCATGCAGGTGAGCAAACATAGTTTGATATCCGACTGTCATTTGTCCCTTTGACTGGACCTTCGTCTGGCGCCTGACTACTGACTTCTGCTGGTTAGCTACTACCACTTTACAGTTGCACCTCCTGCGCCACCCTTCTCACACCCGAGGGGATTTTATTTGTGGCATGTGGGTTGACCTGGGGTCCTCTTTGTGCACTGTCCAAACGCTTGCATTTTAACTCTTGCTCTACCACTTCCAACATCGTTCTAGGCAACAGTGTCCAAGCACAACAACCGGCTTGCAATGCTCTCGCAAAGAATCAGTGGGTCAGTCGGAGTGAATTTCTGCTGGAGTGTCCGCAACCTTGACGATGCTGATGATGCTTTTGCTTGTCCAATCCCGTCTCCCGTCGCCCACTTCAATCAACGCCCCCAGATGTCAGTCGGCCAGTCCTCACCCTCGCCTCGGCCCCCGAATGGATTGCAGGCGGGATCCCACACCGGTGAGTGTGCTCTGCTTGCTGGGAACGGCCTTGCTGGCTTAAACTCAGCATTTTTCTCTCCCTTCTCTACCCTGCTTGCTCCCCCACATCCACCTTTCTCCAGCCACCTTGATCCTTCCCTCATCAAGATCACATCACTGCAACAACACTTCCACTACCAATGGCGGTTGTCCATCATTCTCTCAGCCATACTACGATGTCGGTCGGAGCTCACTGGACGCACATCGTGATGCGTGCGACACAATCGAAGTCGCTGGACGCCGCCGAGGACGATACCTTGACGGCGGCTATCGAACGTCTGGCTCAGACGGTCTTTCAAAGCAACGGCCATTCGTCGATTCGGTCCGCTCATGAAACAGCACGCATGGGGAAGGATTGGACGCGGGTGCTGGTAGAGGCGTTCCAGTCAGTCCCACCCAATCCCGCCGACCTTTTGCGTTTCCGGATTGCGGTGCAACGTATTTGCGAAGTTCTTTTCGGATTCAATGCCAGTTTATCGTCCTCGAATGCAAGTCACCTCAGCGCAGAGGCGGCCGCAACCTCCAGTGGGCACAGTCAGCGCCTACAAGAAGAGGACACCGGGAATGCCGAGCTTGGAAACAGCCAATCTGGATCACGCGCCGGCATGGAAACGCACAATCCGGCCCCGCAACAACCATCGGAAGAGACTTCAAACACCGACATCCAGGTAAATCCAGCTCTACCCAAGCCCGCCCAGTCAAGCTCCGATGATGGAATGGCAAGGTCTCTGACGACAACAATTCCTACCCCAACGTCGTTGGCCCCTTCCGCCGTTTCCGCAGCCGAATATTTCTGGAACGGCGGCTCAGCATACCCAAATTCCGCGAACGACTTGAACGCCCTTAGCATCCCAGATGCTGCATTCGATGCATTATCTTACAGCAACGCCTTCTTCGGCGGCATCGCACCAACACAGCTGGAACTCCTTCCGAAGACGCCTTCGGCCGCTACAGGTTGGCCGACTCAAACTCGAACCGTTCTGGCGCCCCTCCAGAATACGGCTACAAAGGAATCAGATGTCCGCCATGACACCCAATTGGAGAACAAAAGTCCAACGGGTGTATATCATTCACCCGCATCGGCGAAATGTTCGTCGCCATCAACCCAGAGCTCTCCATCCAAGATCAAGAGTACAACAAGCCAAAAGGGCAGACAAATCAAGCCACCGGCCGCCAAGCTCAGGAAAAGGAAAAGTCGGATTGTCCCAGCGACCCTTGTTCCCAACAAACCCGGAAATAACGCCATTAAGACAGTGGAGCAAACGCCAAGGGCTGGTTGCAAGAGGTCCGCTTCACCACCGGCGAACACGGTCAGCGGAGCCGAACTCGTCCTTCAGATGTTCAAGGAAAAGGAGATTCTCGGGGAACCGGTGCAGATCTCACAAATCTGCCGCATCATGCAATACAGGGTCGGCAAGAAAGGTGGAATCGTCGACAAGACTTTGAACGACTTCATAAAGAAGGACCGGCGGGATCTATTCCATAGCTCAGCCAGGAAGTATCTATCGCGCTCGCATATGATGATGCTCGAGCTCAGCCGTTTCATCCACATCGGTTGCCGGCGGGAGGTAATCGACAAGGACGGAGACGAAGAATACCGGATCTCAATCTTTCTCCCGGACAGCGTGAATCCATATTATGAAGAAGAGCAGGAACAGTTGGGGTGGGATGCAAGTATGGAACTATTCTCTGAATCGGACGACGAGGAGACCTCAACGAACAACGACGAAGGAGGCGCAGAAGTATAGGATCGTACCTTTCCCGAGTGCCCTTTCCTCACTCAAAATCTGCTCCCTTCCCTCTGTCCATTTGTTGTGGTTTGTGTATATCAGATATCAGATTTGGGATGGCTTCTCCTCTGTTCTTCGTGCTCGTATGATGGAGAAGTAAATCACGCACAGCGGTCCAAAGAACATCGCTCTCCTTCCAGCAAGGATTCCGGCACCGGGGAACTTGACGAAGGACAAGGAAGGAATGGTGGTGTCTGACGTTTTTGTTCTTGTTAGTGCCTGCGGTTTTGCTCACCGATAAATGGTGGGAATGGTCTGCGTTTTGCCCGCCACCATAGACCTCCTCACGCCTCACGCTGAGATTTGAATGGAAGGCGACTCTAGGAAGGAGTGGATTAGAATCACCCTACACCTCACCCTCTCACCACCACAGGAAACCGGGAATGATCTGGTGACTGGTTCATCCTCCGGCTTCCACGAAGCCGACGTTCTCCGCATTATGCGTGCCAGTGAGCTTGATCGTGTCCGCGGTTTTGCATCGACACTCACTGACATTTTGGCTATTACTGTCCACTCTGTCAGTACACTACTTCCTGGCAACCTCGGCAACCGACGGGCAAAAGTTTCAATTCTGGGATTTCGTTATGGGTTTGTGAGCTTGATCGTGTCAACGGTTTGCATCGACATTCGCTGACAGGTCAGCTTCTTGTCATTCGTCAAGCAGGCATCCGGACAGGCAGCAGTAGAAGAAGCTCGATTGCTGAATGTTGTTGTGAGTTTGTGACCTTCATCATGGCGGGTTTTCAGCCGGAAGTCGCTGACACCTTTGCTTCTCATGGAGGGTATCCAAGAGCGCATCAGCCAGCAGCAGCAGGGTCCGACGTGCTCCGCATTTTGTGAATGTGAGCATGATCGTGTCAACGGTTTTGCATCGACATTCGCTGACAGGTTAGCTTCTTGTCATTCGTCCAGCAGGCATCCGGACAGGCAGCAGTAAAAGAAGCTCGATTGCTGAATGTTGCTGTGAGTTTGTGACCTTCATCGTGGCGATGGTTTTCAGCCAGGAGTCGCTGACACCTTTGCTTCTCATGGAGGGTATTCAGCAGCGCATCAGCCAGCAGAGTCCGGCACACCGCAGCCACACCCCTGCACGAAGCGAATCCTGCTGTTCTTTGTTCCCAGCTTCACTTGCGCAGCGCGAAGCAGAACACATGTGTCCCGACACGCTTTGATTTCACGGAAGCCACTATCGACAGAACCGGACATCATTCAAGATTCAAACAGTCAGGCTTGACACGGTCGCCTTGCGCCTAGGGCTAGGGGATAACAGGTATATAAGGAGCACAAATTGGTGCCCAGTTCCCATCGAATCCGCCATCCCTCAAGAAGCCCAATCCTGCCCTCATCCACCTTCGCACTCTTCTTTCAACCATGACCCAGCCAACTTCACCGACCAGAATCATCAAGTGGCCCACCTACCTATCCGTCACAACCGATGCCCTACTCACCATACACGAGTCTGACGGTTGCGTTCACAGCATGGATGCAACCATATTCGACGCCGAAGACAAGGCCATCACGGCCAAGCTCTCTGTCTGGTCCCGCGTCCCGCCTGCCGAAGGCGCTACCCTTCTCACCGGCGTCGCAATGGCGACAAAGCCCATCCGCTTCGCCGTGCCTGACGCTGCCAACATGCGCGCTGTTCCGGAGGAATTCGACGGTGAGTGTGGACCACTTGTCTTCACTACGAACACAGTATGCTGATCGGTCTCCAATTTCCTTACAGGCACTGATCCGAGCAAGCCGAGCCTTCCCCGGCTGCACCGTATATGAGCGGCATCGCTGTGGTCAAGAGCGTCGGACCGACTAGGAAGACAGGCGTCTTGGCCGGTTACGTCTTCATCGGCAAGGCAATTGGATGGGTCGTCTTCGAACTCGAGGTTGCCTTCGAAGACACCCCGCAATGGACCGCCTGGACGATAGCGGCACCTCGTTCGCTCGTCACCTTCGATGCCGTCATGGCTCGCGTCGACGAAGACGGCACGATCCACGCGAACTTGCGCCGTATGTCTTACATATGTGAAGCGCACCGTGTCCTTCTGCAGTCGCTCGGAATCGGCGGTAATGGAGTCCCTTCGGACAGGGCGGCTAGAATTGCGGAATTCAGACAGAACGCCGCCAAGACGAAGCGGACTCGAAATGACGACCCCAGTGACGCCCAGGAGAACGGCGGGGGCACCTCCTCCGGCAGTTCAAGCACTGCTGCGCGTCCTACGACACCTACCAGGTCGCCAACCAAGAAAGCAGCCTTGGACCGACCATCTTCTCCCGTTCCGACTCAAGGACTGCGAACTCGCGCCCGTGTCGATCCGGCTCGCGCTGAACCCGCTGCCGCTTGAGGCGTTCATCGTCACCCCCAACCACAAGACCTATCACGGTGAGCCACAGACCAGTCATATGCTCTCCAACAACAACGCGTTACTTACCCTACAATATTGCAATATGACAGCTTCCGATCCAGGCCTCTGATTCAAGCACGCACAACATCATGGAGCGGCTACCTTAACGACACCCAACTTTTCCTCCAGCTATTCGAAGAACGTTCCTCTCCTCCGCGATATGCGCATCCACGGTTTCAACACCGAGCTCCAGCACCAATTCTCCGCTCCGGGTTCTCTTTCCAATCGTGCGCGATCTGACTCCAGTATGTAGCTTTCAATCCGTATTCGGTCGTGTTTCTGTCTGTGATACTCCTTCCCTTCGCTCGTCAATCCTAAGACCCTTCGAATATACTTAACCTCTGTCCAAGCTATGTTTTGTGATGGCCCGCCTCAGACGCGCCTCAGACGCGCACTTGCCAGGCTCACTTGCACTCACACGCGCTTCATACACACTACATACAGACATCAATAGAATCACATTGGCTGGTGCGTGCATTGGAATACAGTGAGCGCCAACATGACACCAAACTCCTTGATTGCGGCTCTACATACGAGTACATATTCACGGACTTACTCTAGCTTCCTAAACGACCTCTCTCACATGTTTTGGGAACGAATGGGAGTACGTAAGGCAGCCCCTTGGTGAAGCATCGTATCCAGATGCTATCATACTACATAATGATGCTTCCTAACCAGTTGCCAAATCACAGAGGCCATTTTCGATGTTTCGAAGTGGTGCAAGAAGGAACCAAACATAGAGGTGCTGGGCTGGTCTGAACTATAGCCTTACTGTAGCTCGGTAATTTACTGATCAAAACCATCTACGAAACGCCGAAACCGAAAATTGTATTATGCTTTCGTTTTTGAAGGTATTAGGCTGCAAACCGCGGCTGCGTATGAGAGTTCGGGGAAGGCTCCGGCCCTCAAGGCCGGGCTACGTATCAACACTTTTACGGTTTACCCGGTTACCCTCCCTCCCTTCTTCCCGAGCCCCGAGGCCAAACGGCACAACCCACGTCCGCACAAGGCCACAGGCAAACAACTCTTTCATTACTGTGCTTACGCCTTACAGCTCGAGCTCCCTCTTTGCTACCGGAGGAACACCTTGCATCCTCTTCGTATTTCACCGTCAGCGCAACCAGCATTCAGCAGACAGAAATTACACTTACTGACTTACCCAGTTGTTAGTTGACTCACCACTCATCCAGACCAAGAGAGCAACGTCGTAAAACGTTGCAGACCGATGATTGGATCACCCTGGCGCTTCACGAGTTGCCGGAAGCGCTGCTGAGATAGAGAAGCCTTAGGAAAAATAGAAAATTCAGCAATGCCTTTCAGCACCTCAGTCGTCGCGACCGGCGACGTACACCACGCAAGTGGAGAAGGAAACTTGAGACATTGAGACTTGAGTTAGTAGCTCAGTAATAATAGCAGTACAGCACTGCGCGTGCCATCGTCGTGACTCATGAGCCCTCCTCAGCTTCGCACATGCAGTAAGTCGTCGAAAGCATACACCCCGGGCTGATGGCTCTGTGAAGGGACCTAGAGGGGTAGAAAGAGTAGTTAACGATGTAAAATGAGTATCAGTACCATTGGCTGTCGTTGCACATGTTGTAGATATACATACCCTAGCCAGTGGGTACCTCGGGTACTCACCTGTGTGACTGAAAGACACCACGAAGCACGAGGATCACCCTTCTTCTTCCTGTGATGCAAACTTGCGCACGATAGGGCTAAGGACAGCAGCAATAGTTGTGGTAAGATTGAAGGAAGAGAAGACTGAAGAGGAACAGGATGGTGAAGAAACTTTGCTCGGAAGCGGAGTTTGAAGTGATACGTGGGAAACAGAAGGGAACGAAGTGGAGCTGAGATGAGAGCCACGTGGTCTTACTCCAGGAAGCGGGAGTAAGGCCATGTGGCATTGCCCGATGAGGTGCCACGTGGTCTTACTCCAGAAAGAGGGAGTAAGACCATTTAGCATCGCACGATGAGGAACCATACTGGTTGAACCGTTGAACCTCATATTACAGCAGCACAGACTCTATCAACCATCGAGTATTCAATTCCCTTCAGTGCGACTGAGGGTTCAGCCACCCAGCACTTTTCCTTCTTCGCCGGCTGAGGCCTGAGGAGGGAGGGAGACAAAAAGAATCTGCGGGGTGCTTAAGATGTGAGACGTGAGTAGAGCAGAGAGCATTTGAATTACAGTTGCTCAGTCCCAAAAGACTGGCATTGTATTCAACTGTTCGGAACAGGAAGCAAAGAGTGTTAGCCCGTCCGCGAGAAAGTGACGCTGTTCATAGGCGCTGTATTCGAAATCGCAGACTGTCAGAGTGTCATTAGTGGATGAGAGTAAGCGTTGTGAATCATGCAGACGCGCGACTCCTGGCAAGCACAGGAAAAGAATGCCTGTACTTTGCTGTCAGCCTCTTCTGCATAAGGAAGGGCCGAACTTCCGCGCTCTCGGCGGACTTCCGCGACTTCCGCGCCTCCGTCCGCCAAAAGTCCGCCGATTTTCCTCCGCCGGTGGAAGAAGTCCGGGCCACGAAGGTGTCCGGACGGACTGCGAACGGAAGATGTCCGGGTCACGCGAGGCTCGGACGGAGGAGAGCACCAGTGCGTACACCGTCTGGAGGCCGCGGACGGAGGACTCAGCTGCGCAAAAATCGGCGAACCTCCGGCGGACTTCCGGGCCTCCGCCAAATCTCCATCCAAGACTTGAAACTACAGGGTAACGCAGGGTCTCCTCGATTGAAGGAGTCTGAGACCACTGAGTCTTGGGTTTCATATCACGTGATCGTCAGTCTCAGGGAGTCTTGAGACTCGAGACCCCTCTCCAAACATCTTTTCTCCCCCATATCAGCATGTAACTCCAAGGTCTGAGACCCCACCTTGGGTCAGAACGTTGAGATTGCGGAGGCGCGGAAGTTCGCCGGAAGTCCGCCGGAAGTGGCCGGACGGAAGCCAATCCGTGAAGACCATTGGCTCCGCCTGCCCGGAGGGACTGATCCGCGCTCAACAAAGCCAGGGCGGACTTGAGGCGGTACGGAAGACCGACTACGGGAGCGACTGTCTTGGGCGGACGGAATGTTCCGTCCGAGATTTGGGGCGGACTTGAGGCGGAAGTGAGGCGGACGGAAGAAGTCCGTCCGGACAACTTCCGCGCCATTCCTTACTTCTGCAACCGTCCGAGCCACCCACCACCAGCGTCCCCACTCTTCAACCTTGTACCACTTCCTGCCATAAAGATAAGAGTCAACATTAGCCAGCGACTGAGCAGCAGTGTTTCGAATTATACTATAGTATGTCACTTTTGGTCTTTGGACCGATAGTATACTATATACTATTTGGATTTTGTCGCCCTGGGAGGCTGGGACGGTAGTATACCATATACTATCGGATAGTATACTACTTGTACTATAACCTACTATAGTATGTTAGTCAAGAACAGTAAGTTACTATAGTATACTTTAGTATCAATATAGCATACAGCATACTAGATCAAAATTAGGTCGAAAAGACCCTTCCGGAGGCAGAGAGGCTTAACACGAAGATAAGTCAGAAGCAACTAACAAGATTTCCATGAGACTTGTAACGAAGAAAGTATCGTCGATGTGCTCGTATGAATATACACCGACTTTACCAATGACGAGTCTTCAGTCTACTTACTTTTGCCCGTACCACCACCTCGGCCTTCAGCTTCGTGTTTGTCGTCGTCGAAACTCGAAGAGGTTTTGGGGCTTGGGCTTCTTGGTGGTGGTGATGGTCGTGGCAATGTTGGATCCTGGGCGTACCCGCTTAGTGTTCGTGCTCTTGAGCTTCTTGAGTTTTTGTCTGATTGTCTCTGACTCTCTGACCTCTGTGTCTCTGTACTGTCTGTAGTAGTGTCAGGAAAATCATCATCATCATTAGCACCGTCAAAACTCAAACTCCTCCTCGTTAGCATCAGCTTCAGAGTCCAGACACTCCAGCATTTCCTGTCTGTGAGCGGGGAAGAAACTGGTTAGCGTCTGGCGCTCGCCCATCGTTCTTTTCTGTCTGCTTGGCACCCCGTCAGAACTTCTTTGGTGGCTTGATACCACTCTTACCGTATCGTGATTCGTGTAGCTCTACCTTCTCCTTCAGCTAGATTCTCCGCCTGCAGCAGCTCCGCCAGTTCCTGCAAGTACTGAAGACCACAGATAAGATCCACGTTAATAGAGTGTAGGCTTTCAAGCGCAGATATCGTAGAAGCCTTCTCCTTCCACTCCGACAGCGGCATGTCAGTAAGAGCAGGGAATAGCATAGCCGCCGTGTTGCAGGCAAGCCACCAGCAGAGCCAGTCACAGCAGTCGGAGAACTTGTGGAAGAGTTGGGCGGCAATATCCATGAGCTCGGTTCTGGTCTTGGCTTTGAGAAGCCTCTGTATGCGCCGCCCGAACTCCTCCTGAATCCTAATCGGCCTTCTGAACAAAGTTTCCGTTGTTCTGGACACGCTGCACACTGCACAGATGACAGAAATAACAGAATGGCGGAAGTGAAAAAGGTAACCTTTCAGCAATGTAGCTCCACGCTTTACAAACACGTCAGTCTCTGCCTGACGAGCCGCTTGACTCGTCAGCTCTCTCATGGCACTACTCTCGGAGCGCCAGCGTACGTAAGCAGAAATGAAACCTGCCTTCTGCGCCTGTGAAAAGTCAACCGTCTGTCCGTCCCACTCATGAGTCATGAGTCATGAGAGTCTCGATCTGCTCTCGATAGCCGGTCCAAGCCCTGATCTCGGAGAGAATCAAAAAGGTGAAGGAACAAGGAAGTGATCAGCGAAGTCAGTTTCTTTTTGCTGTCGCAGAACCGTCCAGACTACTAAATCTTCATCATCTTCTTCGTTTTTGACGCGGAAGACTACTAAAGATTCATATATACAGAGAGTAGTACCGGTTCCGAGCCAGGCGAGCTGAATTTCAGACTGCGTTGTGACTTGTGTAATGTGTTATCAGGAAAGGTGCTACGGTGATTGGTGAATGCATCCACAGGCGAAGGTGTTGGTTCAAACCTCACGACGTTGCGAAAAAGGCTCCGAGATTCCGAACCACAACACCACCTACGATCCGGCATCCGCAGCAAGCAAATGCCTTGACCAACACATTCAATCTCCAAATCAAAGAGGTCCGAGGAAGTTGATACTTGATTGCATGAAGAATGATATCGTGAAGTTGTATTTGTTGTCCATAACGTAGAGAGCGTACTGTGGTGGATGCATCCACTTCCACACCCACATTCAACAAGTAGGCTCACCTAGAGGGGTTTTTTTTTTTTTTTTTTTTTTTTTTTTTTTGGAAAATAAATTAAGCCATGGTACGAGGTAGCGGAGAAGAATATCCGGACACCACCAATAAATAAAAAAAATGTACCATCACCATCTGTACCCTCTCTACCTCTCTTTAATAAAAAGCTATGCCAACTACTACTTCTCGCCCAAAAAGTCCAAGAAATGGTCCTCAGACCTCATGTCACTCCCAGTGATCCCACACGTGACACATCATTAAATTGCACAAGCAAACAGGCTCGATTCTCGAAACATCCCCGCCCTCGCCCTGGACCCTGGTAGACCCCGGAAGTTGATGCAAGTTGTATCGGCCAAAGAGGTAGCAGTCACGAAGTTTGGGGAAGGCTCTGGTCACAGACTCACAGACCAAGTCACTATTCTGGCCGACAAGAAGACCGTCGCAAAGCTTCGGCGAATCACAGATCGAGCCGCCACCCTTTCCAGACCCGTCCGCCGGCTGCAGCAGCTGGCATCTCTGCAGGCCGGCGGCTCGGGACATCGGACAAGAGCTCGTGTTATTCGGGTTCAGAACATCGCTGATCGCTCTGCCCCCGGTGAGCCGCGACGACCTCGAGCGCACCATCGCTGAGGCGTCGTAGGCCGAGCTCGCTTACACCGCAGTAGCGTTGGAGGTTTCGCAGCGAGCAAACCAGGAGTTGACTCAGTAAGTTTTTTTTTCTTTCTTCTACAATCTACTGTGCAAAAATCATTTCACTGAATAAACTTTCTTTCCTCCTTCTAGGCGCCTTCAACGATCCCGAGAGCGGGAGACCTCTCCGCCGGACTGGGTGCTCCCCCAGTTCTGGCCGGAGGAGGAGGAGGAGGAGGAGGCCGATGAAGAGTACCGGGAGGTGCCTAACCGCCACCGCCGCGCGCACTGAGCAAAGAAGCAAAATAGTACATTCGAGAGGAACTTGCAATCTCGCTTGATGTTTCATTACGTGGGAAAATTCAAGCCTTTCAGCGCCAATTATTGAGATTAACTGGCATCAATGATCAAGCTATAACACTCGTGTCTTGACACACTACAGAGGGCTTCGAAGAACGTAAGACCAAGCCTCTTGAGGAAAATTTAATCAGCGGTCAGCCTGTGTAAGGTCAAGGAACCGACAGGTGAGTATGCACTATGCCATTCTGAATTCTGATGTTCTCAGCGCTATTGCGCTGAAATTTCATCCAAAAATGTCTTCTTCGGTTGAGGAGCTCATCTTCTCGACGTTTATGGCGTCGCTCGCTCGAGAGGGTTCCTGAGACTCGAGGAGCTGCTCTACAGCTCTATTTCGGAAAACTCTGCCTCCCAGAGATCGACGGAGAGACGAGAAGACATCTTGGCGAGGAGGAAGTGGTTGATCCTGTTGTGGGAAGAGAGTTGGGAAGCTGGATGTAGTGAGTGTGGTACGTCCTGCTCTTAAGTCTTAAAGTCCTGCTGCTCGTTGTCGTCGCGGTGCGAAGGAAGGGATAGGGAGGTGAAATTTTTTAATTTCTCTGATCTATTCAGGAAAAGGAGTAAGAAAAAACATTTATCTCGTCTTAGAGGGGGTTGCAAAATAGATGAGACAATTGATTATTTTACACGGACCGGCGATACCAATTGTTTATTTGCCGGGTCAAATTTCACGGCAATGTAGTTTTCTCGGCGCCGGGGGCCCACACATCTCAGCACCAAGCGGCTCACCGCTCACCAGTCACCACTCCGTACGCGCCGAACGAGTGAAAGACTCATCCATACTCATCCATACTCATCCATGTGCATGCATCACGTTGTCTGATACTCTTTGTACTGCCACTACTCCCACAGGCATTGCTCTTGCTGTATTTCTTATGCATGTACTTGGCGCCCAGCATCTGCCCTAAGAGACAACCGTGGAGAACTGGAGCAGCGACAAGCATCCGCAGCTTGGTGCGGAGGGTGGGAGGTGCCTCGAGAGGTATCGGAGGGGTCAGCGGGCGGCAGATGTCGGAGCCGTGCAGGCGGCAAAATGTATCAATTCAGGATTGCCGAAGTGAAAAGTATTAATCCCGGTTCCGAACGAAAGCCAGAATAATTAATTGTCTCATCTATATTGAAAACCACTCTAAGGCGATCCAAAATTCCGAAATGCCCCGCAGACCCCCTCTTCCCAACCCGCTGGGAAAAAGCGTGCCCGACCAGCCCTACTTGCCGGCGTCGCCTCCCTGCGCCCGTCCTCTTCCGTTCTCGGCCCGCCCGAACGTGATCGCCTGCTCGGGTGCAAATCAGCCGATCAGCGTTGATCGCTGCGCATGCGACATTTGCGGCTAACAGCAAGTCAAAACCCATCCGGTCGTGCAAAAGCGCGAGCAAGCACAACGCATCTAGAACTTAGGAGTCAGGACACCTGCACAAGACGAGTCTAGTCAAATGAACGATAACGAGGCTAAAATTCTTGCCGAAGTCACTATGTTGAGTGGTATTTCTCTCGAGAAAGTCTTGGTTATTGGCACTTAGAGCGACCAGCAATGGTGCTCAGCTCGACGTCTCATTTTCCCGTTTGTTCGGTCACCACGTGGCACCTCCCTCATTTTTGACTTATTTCCCACGCTCCGGTTTTCCGTCACATGGCGTCAATACTCAATCCAAGCTTACCTTTCGGACTGAAGAGATTCTGTCCCGTCGGCCGTCAGAGGACTAAAGGCGTGGCTGAGGCTAAAGCAGAGCAGTGTTTGGACATTGTGAGTAGCCCCATTTTAGCTAGTACAGTTTGATTGCCCACTTGTTTCTGACTTTTTTATCTCTGCAGCCCCGCGATCTAGTGCAGAAATACAACTTGATTGCTAAGAACATATTCTCGCTCCATCTTCGCACGAACCATGGCCATTTACCGTATCCATCGCACGGCTCGTCATCCAGCGCCCAAGCAACAGGCTCTTCAATTCGCACTCCGCTGAGACCGCTCTTTTGCCTTCCGCCACATGTTCCCGCTACAATGGCAGCTATGACGAGGTACTGGGCACGTTGCCACGTTCCCACATTTGCATTCCCACGCAACTCAAATTCCTCCGCAAGACATTCGACAAAAACCCATGCCCGTCAAAGGAAGCTCGCCAAGAAATGGCTGAGAAATTAAGAGTAGTTTGGAATAAAGTTGATGGTTGGTGAGTAGTATTCCGGTTCTGATATTACCTTCTGAAGACTGACAAGCTGAGAGAGTCTCGATTAGGTCCTAGGGAAGGCGGAAGAGGAAGAGACAGAAGAAACTACGATCGTCGCAAGGCGCGCAAACGCAAGCAGGTGGTGACGACGACGAGTTCTCCTTCGATGCATACCCAGCAGCCTACAGGTCGGCTGCTCCCACTCCAGCACCCGTCAACTCCAAAAGTGTGGTTGACGGCCTGGGCAGAATGTTAATGTTAAGGCTGTTCCCGAAGTAACGCGGAGCGCTCCGCCTCCGCGTTTCGAAATTCCTCCGGAATTTTCATTTTTCAGAGCCAGCTCCGCCTCCGCCAAATCACAAAGCGGGAACAAAGGAGCTCCGTGCTCCGACGGAACTTCCCAAAATTCGTGATGCCAGCTCCGCGCTCCGCGAAATTTTTGTTGGGTTTTAGATTGTGCCTCCGTCCTCCAGTCCTCTGTGTGTGCTAGGCACGGAATTTCGCGGAATCTCCGCGGAGCTCAGTCGTCATATGAATGACTGCCATGATCACTCCACGTTGAGTGTAGCTGCACTCCTAGTGTCCGACACCGTTTCTGTTGTGATCAAAGTATCCCGTGGAAGTTATGAATGCACAAATGTGCACGTTTTATGCCCTATGTTGTGTCCTAAAGTTGCTCATTTCCCGAGAAGTCCGCACGATTCCGCGGAATTTTCACGGAATTCCGGCTAGGGCTGGCTTGCCTCAAAATGTGCGGAGGACGATTTTTTTGAGCTGAAAATCAACGGAGTACTCCGCGGTGAAGTGAGATAAAATTTTGCGGAGTACAGAGTAAGGCGGTCAAATGAGCCAAAAATTTGGTTACTCCGCTTACTCCGCATTCAGTCCGCATTCACCCCGCAAAAACGCCACCGTCTCGAAATGAGTTTTTTCAGCCGTTTTGGAACCGTTTCGGAACCGCTCTGGTACCATCTTCAATAGATTTTTGGACTACTCCGCACATTCTCCGCAGTGACGGAGTACTCCCCGCCCGGTTTGAATTAAAAAGTGCGGAGTACGGAGTAAGCCGAAAATCCGCACAACACCTCCTTTCGCTCGATGAAGGTGCGGAGTACTCCACAAATCATGAACAATCCAATTGCTCCGCAAGCCAGCCCTAATTCCGGCGGAGCGCCCTCGAAATGAGGTCACGCGACCCTTATTTTTTCAATGTCACGCGACCTAATAGCTCCGTCGGAATTCCGCGGAATTTCCGTGAAATTGTCGATACCATTTTGCCGACTCCGCGCTCCGCATATTTTACAATCAATACTATACCGGTATTAATGAGTGACACTCGGCTTTCAAAGAGTGTGTAATTTTTGAGTGTCAGTGGCAGCGATTTTCGAAGAAAATATCAAGTGTAATTCACGTTACACCAAAATGTTAATTGGTTTTGCACTCACGCCGACCTCTGACCTCATATCTTGCTGAATGCTGCGTATAAACACTCTCATACTTGTACTTTCTTTCTCTCTTCTTTACAGGACATGGTCGATGCTCCTTCATCCAAGGCTCGTCTGTTGTCTGTACACGGTCAACGAATAGAAAGGCCCGGGGTGGACGTCTGGACCTGGATGACCAAGAACTACAAAGGGCTCTTTGTCAAACTAGAAGACCAGTATTATTTTGACGTCGACAACGCTGTTCGCCTCTGGACATTGCACTTCGTCTTCCTACCCCGACTCAACGGCCAAACGCGCCCTTCAGGCTGGGCAAAGAATGTGGAATTGTCATCCGATGCGGACGCCAGGACTAGGCAACAAGAGTCCACTGAAGCTCTTCTTGAAAGGTGAGCTTAGAGTTTGGACGACATAGTATTGTGACAGCCTCAAAAGTCGACTTCGCTGATTATTTGGATTGCTGACGTTGTCACAGGCGCCCTTGCAGCGTGAACGAGGACCAGCTGCGTGTGCTGCCGCACGACTCCGACGAGAGGCCGAGACCCTCAATCAGCATGTCAAAATCAACGCCCTGGCTGTCCCGTCTGTACTCCTAGAAAAGCGAGTTCAGGTCGCGTTGTGGTCGTGTCTCAACAACGACTTCCTCCCCGTTTTCCTGTCCATCGTCCACTTGAAGGTCGGAATCGTCTTCATCGTGCACTTGGAGGTCGGAATCGTCTCCATCGTGCACTTGGAGGTCGGAATCGTCTCCATCGTGCACTTGGAGGTCGGAATCGTCTCCATCGTCCGCCTGAAGGTCGGAATCGTCTCCATCGTCCGCCTGAAGGTCGGAATCGTCTCCATCGCGTCCGAACGTGGACTTCCGGGAGGTCGGAATCGTCTCCATCGTCCGCCTGAAGGTCGGAATTGTCTCCATCGCGTCCGAACGTGGACTTCCGCTTGGCGCTATGGGATTTTTGCAACGTTGGAGAGTGTATGAATAAATACATAAGTGTAACTTACCTGTGCACCATAAATGTTTAACTTTAGCCTCAGTGACCCACTGACCCTAGCCTGACCTCAAGTTCGAAAGTCCCTATGCATGTCCAGCACCTCCAACAGGTTTTGAACTCGTGTTCGTCATCGGACCTCCTCTACCAGCAAGCGTCCGCGTGGAGTTTGGACAGAAGCGATTCGTCGGCTGCGAAGCACCGACCAAGTCTTCATCTGATACGTCGAGATCTACGGAGCGTCTTCGACCGCGTACGATCGCTTTGACGGGTACTCCAAGAGCCGCGATTCAGGCGTCCTCCCCGTTTTCCTGCGATTCCTCACTCTGGAGTTTTCCGAGGTTCTTAAGGAGACCCTTAAGGAGACCAAAGTATAAGTTTTTCACAACAGGTACCACCCAGTCCCTCGCACACGAGCTGGAGCTTGATTTGCTGAGTGTATTGAGTATGATGAAGTCCTGTTCGCCTCCATTAAGATTTGAGACTCAACTCCTAACAACAGGTCACCGAAATTCCCAGTATCGCATCAGCAGGAGCGAAGATGCGCGAGCAGCCCGCCCTCATCCTCGCCTTAATGGTCGAAAAACCTATGCCTACTGGGCCATCAAACATCCAGCTCAGCACCGTTCTCAAGCAAGTCATGCTTTCTCAAGCGGCACCATGGCCGTAAATAAATACGTTCTTCTGTGTGCTTGGCAAAGATATCACCCTCGAGAACGTTCTGTCGGCTCGGGTGTTTCTGGAGGACGGAGGGTCGCGCGCATGTCTCCTTCCTTTTCCAAATGATCCGTCTCCTTCAGCAATGGGAGATGGGCCTTTCGGCCTTCGGGATCCAATTTCGGCACGGGTATCAATATCATTGCCATGTTACCCTTCTTCGCATTGATCCTCTGGCCCCGTCACGACATCAGCGACGTCCTGCCGTACTTTCTTCGGCGATACCTCCGCGCGATCCGGCCTTTCGTGGTGTGCTCCTGCTCTCATCTTACATTGTCGGTTCTTGCGGCAGATCTCATACATGCAAAAGGACTCCCAAAGTCCCAAGGTATGTTTGCTCTGTCAGAATTCAGAAGGTTCGGGGCCGTTCAGATACCAATCCCAGGAATACGTTTTCATTTGTACAGCGCCTACTTCCTCGACGTCGTTGATGTTCCCCCTCTCGTCACCTTTATGGATCCGGACTAAGCATGCACGGTGTCTACGCCTTGTTGGCGTAGATTTTCTCCCTACACCTTAAAAAATGAAAATCTCCGCCGCCGGAACTCCGCAAAACTCCGCTGTGCCGAAATCTCCGTCAGCGTAACTCCGCCAAATCTCCGCCGTGGCGGCGGAGACGTCAGCGGAGATCGGCGTAGGGAGATTTTGATCAGAGTGTAGATGAAGGCGTAGACGCGGAGTACATTTTGAGGAACAACATCTACGCTGCATCTCCGCCGGAACTCCCCTCCTACGCCTTGTGCGTAATGAGACCCCATGAGACCTGGTGAGACTCTGGAGTTTCATCGCTAATGCACTTGGTTTCATGGAGTCTCACCACCTTGAAAAAGTCTGGGGTCTCAACCAAAGTCTCGTCTGGCGGTCGCGGGGTCTGACATCACCTGGAAACATTATATTTTCGAGCGTGTGGACCTCACAAATACTTTTTGGATTCTGGAAACACTGACTATGTGTAACGAGCGCAGCTAGGAAGGGTTCTGTAGGGATGGAATTTCAATTTTTGAAAATTTTGTAAACGTTAGGCGTAGGAGGGTAGTTCCGGCGGAGATTGGCGTAGATGAGGCGTAGGGAGATTTTTAAAATTTCTGTAAATAACCTTCAAGGCGTAGGGAGATTTTGCTGAGCTCAAACAGCAGCGGAGTTGAATCTCCGCCAAAAATCTCCGCGTCGTCTCCGCTGCGTCCAGGCGTAGGGAGATTTTCATGAAAAAATGAAGGCGTAGATGTAGCGGAGACGCCTAAGGCGGAGAGGAGTTCCTGCGTAACTCCGCAGTGCATCCTTAATCCGGACGTATTTCTCCAGCAGAAAGAAGGCAAAGATGAAAAGGATCCGGAGACTGTGGCTATTGTGGTGCCCGCTCTTGACCCCGGACGCGACAGGTACGGCCGTACGGGTCGCAGGCCAAATCACTCCGGAGGCTGATGTTGTTGATCCTGGTAGTCACAGTTTTTTCTCCCCGATCTATTCCGAGCCGCCGTGGTGGACGTCATCTCCCGGCCCGACGCCATCCAGCAAGTGTGGGATTCGCGGGAGTCAAATGAGAACTTTGCTGGGCTTATACAGCCCTTTGCCGCCGCCAAGGATCAGCTTCAAGTCAACTTGAGTACTACTAACGTTCCCCCTGGAGGTAGGAACGTCGACGAGAAAGAAAGCGCTCTGCGCTCCTTCAAGGCTCAAGTGAGTACTAAATGCTATCCCTTCTAGTTGGTCACTCCGACCTCAGTTTTTGGCAAGCTGATGTATCTAAATTCTCTATAGGCAAGAGCGATCTCCTTCGTTGCAGAAGGGGAACCCGGAAGTTCCAAGCGACAAGAGCAAACTTGCAAGCTCTGGAGGACCAACTGGCCGGATCTTCACATTCGCTTTGGTCGGAACGACAATCCGGCATGGCTGGCGTGGGCCAACGGCTTACGGCGTTGGAGAAGGCAAGTGAGACTTTGCCTATGCCATCACGCTCTCCGGAGAAGGCAACAATGTGCGAAGACTTTGTCAGCAGTGCGCTCCCGGACAAGATTATACCAATCACGACACCCGAGCACGCGTCATTGAGCTAGCAGTGGCCAAACTCCGGTCTGGTCTGTCGTCCGAACACTTCAGCTCGGAAAAGAAAGCTGTACGAGGACGATTTCGTTTAGGTTGGCGGAAGGCAGGTCCGGCACTGAGGACCTCAAGAACGTGAAGGTAAACATCTTCGGAAACCACAAGTTCCGACTACCGATCAAAGACTTCTCCGGCACGGTCATTGACGTCGAGATGCGAGCACCGGATAGCTCCACTCCGACAAGACGTCAGAAGAGCCATCTATCCAGCAACGGCAACCGGCATCGACCTTGTGGACGGCAAAGGCGAGGTCTACAGCTTCAGACCCACAGCCGAGAGCACCTGGAGCAAGTCTGCAATCAATGGAAGCAGATGGCCAACAAACAAAGAAGCTGACGACGGCTTTTCGTTCGGTACAAGGATTTACGGAGGACAAGTCCAAGAGCGCCTACGCAGATACCAAAAAGATTAACGGCAACATTCGCAACTTCAAAGATGCCCCGGCCTGGTCCTACACGGACGCCCTTCCTGGTACGGACGACGAAGAAATGGAAGTTGAGGGCGACGATGACGGCAACGACGACGACTAGGAGTTTCAGTATCTAACACGTAACTTCCAGTCCTCGGTCCACCTCACAGCTTTCAATGCATCCTCTACCCCCTTCTGGGCCTGCTCCCCTTCGCTGACCTATCATCCCCTCTGTAGTCGTATTGCTATTTGCAGTCGACTTCCATCGAATTTCCTTCACTTTCCCCAGACTCTTACGTAAGTAAAATGGGGTTTTCAAAAATATTTTTCTTCGGCCGAGCGGTCAAAAGCAGGTTTTTCACCATAACTACCCAACATAAAACATTCACACACACATATGCCCATGGTCCTAATGCTACTTCGTTTTTATATCTTCCTTTCCCCTCCTCCGAAATTTCATCCTTAGACTAGACTCGACTAGACGATAGATCAGACTATTGGGAGATCGGCGACCATGTAACTATGACCATGACTAAGGAAATTTAACAATGACCGACCATTAGTCATTGCCAAGGCCTGGGCCTGTACTTCGATGCAAGAGCTTCGGCCACCTCCGTCATCTCGCCAAATCCACCAGTTGGGGTTTAAAGCAACTCCTCGGACACATCAAGGCGCTTCTAGACTATCTAGAGTTCGACGGACACTGTCTGACTGTCTACATCGACGCTGACATCCAAGAACAGAAGGTTCAGTTGTCCATCTGGGACATGCTGCGCTCCCGACCCGGAGCTGACCAAGAAGGAGCAAACACGCAGCAGAAAGTGCAAGTGCGACCGGCCCCACTCCGAAGATCGATCCCATTAAGCTCATTCTTGATGCAAAAGTGAGTACCGCTTCACTTCCCACGTCTACATATGCGGTATTGCAGCTGATGCTACCTCTTCACTCACTTACCACAGTGCGGCATCAAAAGCACCATACGCAAGGTCTGTCTCAACTCTTGCAACCCAGAGAAGATTCAGGATCCCTTCTCCAAGTGATTCTGGTGCGTACAAAAGGTGCATATATGCTATGCTACGCCCCTTTGTATACCTCGTTTAGCATTTTGGCAGGACATGCATGATGCAGGACATGCAGCTCGAGCTGAGAGCGGTGATGCAACTTCCAAAGGAGCAGATTAGCCAGTGATGAGTGAGTACGCTTGATCCAACATCGTCCTTCAATGTTCTGACTTGTTTCCTCATGATCCCTCACTCTTCAGTACATGCTCCACGGCCCGGAAGTGTGATCTCAACAAGTACGGAGACTATGGAGTCCTGGAGAACGAAGGACCTCCTGCAGCAGAACTTCAAATGCGAGAGGAATGAGGAGTTCGAGTACACCAAAAATCAAGAGTCTGTCGCCGAGCACGAGGTGGGCGGTGGCAATTAGTAGATATGTTGTTCAATGTGCTTTTATTCCCTGCTTTCCAATACATGCTCCCTCCTCTCTATGTGAAAGAGCGGTGTGAAGTGGATAGTGACTATGAGCATCAACAGTAGTGGGATAATGGGAGGAGACGGTACTAGGATGATCAGTATGCACAGGATTCAGATCGTACCAATGGTATCATCCGGGGATGGCCCCGGAAAATGATCCCTGTATGATGCATCTTTGAAGTGCTCGTTGACACCTGGAGTCCTGGATCATACCTCTATCTCTAGATCTAGCATTATACCACGACCGTCCATCGGTCCATGCGTATTACACTAGAAAGATCCCGCTAGGTTGGCCGTGTCCTATCTCCCACCAAATCAAACGGTGCTTGGGGCGCCCCCTTGCACTTCTCCCGACGCCTTTCGGGTACCAGGTATGAGCAAACTCGTGCTTCTTTCCAAACGGGCGGTCATGTTCGTAATTTCACATTCGCGATTCTCACTTCCGACAGCTACCTCGCACAGCAACGAACTACAGACTACAGCAGTTCACTTTCATAACTTCACGCTTTCACACTTCGCACTTCCACATATCTACCATGTTGAACCCCCGCCATAGACTTCCTCCTCTTCATCGTCGTCGATTTGCCGTAGTTGCCACCTTGAAAGCGGGGAGAGTGTGCGTAGGGGCGGTGGCCAATTACCTTCGACTTCCATCCAATGTCCTTTCTCTCGCCCTAGGGCTTATGAAACGCGTAGCAGAGACTCGACCCCGCCAAGCCCTTTTCATTCATCGGTTTTGCAACCTTGCAATCGCATCCCTTTCGGTTGCGGCTGAAGAGCTGGGATTGCCATCACACATGCGAGTAGAGCCGGCTCTTTTGGCCGACATTCTCGACGAGGACCAACAGATATTCCAAGAAGCGATTACTGTCCTACGGTCCCGTCTCGGCGACCTTAATTCTTCTTTGATGCACGATCTCCGCGCACGGATCGCTGCACGCGACGCACGCATCGCCGCACGCGAGTAGGGACGCTCACTGCAGTCCACACCAGACAGCCCTCATTCCCTCGACTCCATCTCAAACTTCGCCTACAGTCTGTCATCGGTCCGATTTCTCCGGTCTTTGTAACCACCTCCTGCTTGCCCGCCCGCTCTCCGTCCGCACCATTTCCATCTCAAAACTGTATCATTACCATTCCACATCGTTGCGACCACATCCTGCTTGCCCGCCTGCTTACCCGTCTGCACCACTCCCATCCACAATCTGTACAATCACCATCTCACATCGTCGCGGGGCGAATCCACTCATCCCATACCCCCTTGTACCACCGCCCTTTCACTTCCCATAGTTGAAGGCGAAGCGAATCTCATACTTTCATGTGCTTCCAATAACAACACCACAGATCCACCGGAAAGTTGTTTTTGTTCCGTGATCTGAAGCCAGACAAGAGGAGGGCAAACTTAGGGTATCGTGATTCGCTCCGTTCTATGTTGGCAGACAGATGAGAGGTCCCAGGACTTCCAGGAGACTGAAGGATGCGGAAAGGCAGTTGAAACTTCGGAGCCTGGAGAGGATGGAGGGGGGAGAGGTTCACAGCCTGAAGTATTCCAATGGGAGCACTTTGACGGTCGAGGCCATAGCAAAATATGTGTACCGCGCATGATCCCACAGCGCTCTCCTTCACCACCAAGTACTTTATGTACTCGGAATTTGGATGCACTCCTTTTCTTGCATGTCCAACGCTTTTTCCATTATGTACTCTCTTTAGGTCTCGAGCAAAGATATTTGCACTTCGAATAGTTCTCTCATTGTTTCTATTTGAGTTCTTTTGTCCTTCTTCTTTGTCTGCCATTTGTCCTTCTTCTCTTCCACCACCTCAATTCACTCATTCACCACCACCACACAAAAGCAGCGAAAACCACAGATAGGCAAAGCTACGCACAAACGACGCTCGTTCCGGCTAACAAGCCTGCATGTGGCTGAGGAAATATGAGCTCTTCCCCCTCCTCTACACTAGGTTTTCCGTTTGCATGCTGCCTGAGAATCTTTTCTGCACATGCTACCGGCCTACCGCAAGCTCTACGCTCTGGAAGAGCTTCTTCTTCTCTCTTCGTAAAACTTCACAGTCGCCATCAGTCTCTTCGATCTTGGACCAACCCGCAATTAAGTTCATTCGATCTTCAAGTTCAGGTTGGTGTCAGCAGAAACGTTCTCGCACGAAGGCAGACCGATCAGGCGTACGCATCCACAGAATCTCCGTACATGTGTGAGAGGCGGCGGTCGATGGGCTGGCCGAGACACCAAGCAACGTATGCTTCCGGGTGGTACTTTCACGGGTGCTTGAGGATGTTAGTGGGAGGACCGGCGAGGTTTCCGAGCTCGCCGAGGACAAAGAGATCCGCTGGAGCGAAGCACAACAAGCACCGTTTGATTGGGTGCTCCTGCACATGCTTAACGTAGTCGTTCTGTGATAGGATAGAGATAGGCCAGGTCAGACATCAGCGCAGCTTCATCTTGTGATATGAGACTTATCACCAAGTCGATTGCTCGCAGTCGTCCATCAAAGCTTCGCATCAATGCCACGACGGCTTCTTTTGCTGACACGTCCTTCCCGTCTTTCCACAAATACGAGATAGCCCTCAGCCAGCTCCTCCTCCTCCTCCTCCTCGGCTTCATCGTTGAACTCTTGTTGGAGCGCTTCCATGAGCTCCTCCGTGTTGTCAGCTTCATCTTCCTCTTCGAAGGTCTGTTCTGGCTATTATTGCTCGTCGCTGTCTTGAGGGCGGGGAGCTTCAACTCCGTAAAGCCTTGCAATTGTATAGCACCGCCTCGCTGCGCCCTGGAAGTCGAGGCGAGAACTTCGGGCGAGAACTTCGGCCGCCTCCGTCATTTCGTCAAATCCACCGGCGGCTTTCTGGGGCAACTCCTCGTTGCGCTCCGTCTTCTTTCCGTCTCGCCGCTCACGTCCAAGGCTCGGCAACTGTATAATTAATCTAACTGTGACAGTTACACTGTGACTAAACTGTGGGCGGCGAAGCCGCCAGAGAAATTTAGTCAACTAAAACTAAACGACCCGCAAGACCGTAACTTACAGTAATTAAAGTCCGTTGGTCCTCCGCCGACGGCCGAAGAATTTCCAGTAACTTACAGTTACTGAAAGGCGGTATAACAACTATAAGTAACTTTCGCAAGCAAATTTAAGTAACTAAATGGGTTTGATCACTCGGTTAAAGTTTCAAGCCTTCTCGAAACGAGAAAAACTCGTGCTTCATCACCATGATAACATCCATCGATCAACGGCGATCAACGCATCTACGGCTCACGATACCGAATGGTATCCGCCGCTTTCACAGCCCTATTCGGTGACGTCTTCACTGAGCTGGACGCTCAGTATGTTAGACATTGGGAAAGGACTCAAAGTCTCACAGAAGAAGTGGCGACGTGGTTGGCCTCCTTCTAATTACAACTTCTCTTCTGTTAGCAGTTAGCACCATGTTTTCGGCCATACCGAAGCTCCAGGACACAAGCAAATCAAACGTCTCATCAAAGAAGCGCAGGCCGCATACTGGTCCTGACGGGTTTTCTATCATCACTCCCAGCTGTGGACAATTTGGACCTTACGGAGAGTAATTGCTGCTTCAAGCGCCGTTTGCTGTGGCCCGTGGGAAGAGACTGCGAAATTCTGACTACTAAAAGTCAACTTGAGTCTTGAGATAGCATTGAAAATCATTTTAGTCGGAGTCACGTGCTTCAAGTTACTGTACAGTTTCACAAGATAGCTATAAGTGATATACAGTGTCTAAGAAGTTACTGCGCAGTAACTAAATTCTTGTGCAAAAAATTGCGTTGACTATATTAACCGTAAATGGCTAGACTGTAACTAAACTAAACTGCGGACGCTGAGTTCGGGTCATAACTAAAACTAAACTAAACTGCGGGTCAAAAAATGGCAACTTATAATAACTTGCCGAGCCTTGCCCACGTCCGAGCTTCCTCGCAACCTTTCGTCGCTCACCCCTCGCCCCTTCGATGAGCTCGGCGAGCTCCCGCACCGGCTTGACGTCGCTGTTCAGGTACGCGGTCACTACCGACGACCTGCTTCGAACGGGTTTGCCGACCATCGTACCGAGGCGGGCCAGACCATCCTCGATCTGCTTGTCGAGCTCGACCAGGCGGGGATCCTTTTCGATTTCTTTCTCCTCGTTGGTGTGGAGCTTGACGCTCTGGAGGACCTTGGCCGAATTGATCACGTCTTCATCGTCGTCTTCGACTCGTCTCAAGATTTGAATCATGGCCTGGGTGGCATACCCCGACCACGACATTTAAAATCTGTTTGAGCGACGCAGCTTCTCCTGGACGTCGGACGGGAGGTCCTCCTCCAAGCTCAGAGAAGCCCAGTCGACGTTCGAGACGTCTCACGTCTGCAGTGTAGTGCCTGAAATGATTACAGAATATCTATCTTAGACCTTAGTCAATATGACATGTGCAGCTCGCATTCATTCAGTACTTACCTTCGAGTGATGCCTACTGTCTCGCTTCAGGTCATGTCCGAGCGCCAACTTAGCAGCCTCCGCACCCAGCATGACCGTGCTTCTGCTGCCAACGTCATGTCGGAACGCATACCGGAATAGCCGCCCCGTCGCTGTTCTCAGTACTGGACTCAATCCTAACCGGTGGTCGGCATGGACTAAAAGTCTAACATTTTTTGATTTTAAAAGTCCAAGTCCAAGTCTAATGTTCCCAAAAGTTCAAAAGTCCAAGTCCAAGTCTACACTTTAGTCACAAAGTCAGACTAAAAGTCTGATACAAAATTTTGGCGCAAAAAGTGACTTTATTGGGACTCCTATGACTGAAAGTCCAACTGCTATGACTTAAAGTACAAAACACCAATTTTTTTTTGGCCATTTTCAAAATGTTGTTTTTGAAAACGTCAGCCTCAATTTCGACTTACAGTCACAGTAGAACAGACTTAAAGTCACATAATCGCTCAGCCGTGTGAGTATTGAACCAAAAGTCCAAAGAAGTCTAAGCATTTTTGTGACTATTGGACAATAAGTCTGACTGATAGTCCAATAGTCTGAAATTTCAAAGCAGTGTTGGACTTTTGGACTTTTTGAACTCTTATTCTGCCCTCCCCGCGAAAAAGTTCAAGTCCAAGTCTAAGCCCAAAAGTGTAAAAGTCTAAGCCCGAAAAAGTCTAGACAATTAGACTTTTCAAACGTCAAATAAGAAAGTCTAAAAGTTTGCCGACCACTGATTATAACAGCAGAAATTGGCCGCCCATAAAGTTTGTAGTCGTCGGAGAGTTGGTCGAGGTTGTGGTGCTTGGCGAGGCCAACTCAAAAAAGCTTGAGCAGATAGGCCAGGGCTCAAACCGTCGTTGTGACCGGCAAACGTTCCTCGAAGAATGGCCGCCATTGTCTGTATCTCGCAGATTTTCTGAATGACGCCGTGGATAAGCACCGTCATGTACCACTCTAGGGTCGATGTCTTGACCTTGCCACCTTCCGTGTCCTTGGCATGGTCGACTCGGTAATCACGAGGGGCGATGAGATCTTCGGCTTCGGTCCACGGCTCTGCGATCTTCTTGAGGTGCTTGGCCGCGTCTGCTGCCGCGAGAGCCGGCAACGCTCTTTTGTCAATTTTCATGTAGGAGCTCAGAACGGTATTGAGGATCTATTTGCTGCAGTCAGCAGTCTACTTTCTAGCTTCTACTGTTCCAAGCTGTCGCCTGTCAGTAACGCGGCATCAGGATGGCTGCGCCACCCGGCACCCTTCAACCGCTTCGAGTAACACCTAGGATCCTTGTGGCTTGTCATGTGTCAACTGTCAATGTATGTGAAAGCTTGGTGGTGGACGGTGATTTATCATCCATGGTTGTGAGCTGTGACCTATACCAGTTGCGACTTGCGGGTGGTCGGTTGTGGACTGGTGGCGGTGCTGTCATTTTTGTCAGACCCGACAATCCAATTCGAGTCGAGGATTGACATTTGCCGAGCCGACACAGCACTTTCATTGACAAAACATAAAGAATCGACGTTTATCAGTCAAATTTGGTCCAATCCCAATGCAAATTTGCAGAACAACGCGGTCCTGAATTCCGGCGGGGGTCATTCAGAAGCAAATGGTGCGTTGTCTTTCAAACTCGTGGAGCTCTATTAATGTGTGATGGTCGCTGTTCGAACTCACGGTGGTGTGAAGCTGGGAAGCGTCAGGAAGGTATTGACGTCCTGGGGATTCCTGTTCCACCGCGCCCAACCGACTTTGGAATTCATCCAGTCCGGTGTGGATGATGCCTACTGTCTGCTGCAGGTCGCGCAGTACATCGACGATCGTGGGATCTGTGGGTGTGGTGTAGCGGAGAGGTGTGGCAGCGGAAGAGGGTAGGTGAGGGCGTTCTGCCGACATGGCGAGACGAGGTCGGTTGCGGAGAGGGTAGGTGGGCTGCTGATGTCCGTCGGTCGGTTGATCAGCGAAATCCATCTCATCACCATATAATAGATAAGCGTGAGGGCAGGATATTCACCTGTGCTGTGTGTGAGGAAAGCTTATGGAGCGCCGAGATGTGCGTATAGAGCGGAGCAGAATATAGACTTCGAGAAAAGACGACCTCTTCCGGGCTCCGGATCTTCTGCCAACCCAGCTCCACGCAAGAGAGAGTGGGAACGCATGACAGTTTCCCCCCTCGGTAGCGAGAGCTCAGGGGAGGAATGGGTCGAGGAAGAGAAAGACGACGACGACGTAGATGCCGAGGAACAAGTGACCCCGGCGAAGGGGAAGGCGAAGGGGAAGGGCAAGGCCACCCCGGCGAAGGAGAAGGTCACTCAAGCAAAGAAGGCAACTAGAGAAAGCCAGTCTCATTGCGCCTGATATCTGATTCCAAAAGATACGCTTCACTGACTTCGTTTCCCCTACAGGATCAAGCTCAAAACAGTGCGCTGAAGTACATGATGCTTCAGACGACCGCCCAGCTTGAGGCGAGCTGCGGTATCCTTCGCCTCCTTGCCAAGGATACGGAGACCGACCTCCCGGCTGTCATGATGAACACCGGCTTCTCCCACCTGGAGAGAATTCTCGCCGTCAAGACTCCAGATACTCTGTTCGGTCCGGCGCTTCTTGCTCCCGCCCCAGTTCCGAGCTCTCCGACTCAGGCCAGCGAGGCACATCGCCCTCGGCCTCGGTCGGCTGCGACAGCAACGACACGGTCGTCCTCCAGCCCGCCGGCAACCACTAGCCCGCCGGGATCTAGTTCCACACGACTGCTCGGAACCCAAGGCTGGATGCCTCCAACGGTATCTGCATCCCGTGCGACGTGCGACTTCGGGAGAGGCCGCCACATATAGACCAGCCTCCTCCTCCCGATTAGGCCCTTCCTCCGAAGCCAGTCGCTGATGAAACCGATGCTTGCCTCTGGAGGATGACGTCAGGGACGACCATGATGATAGCGAACCTAGTCAAGTACGGCAACCTGGACGTTCTCGCGTAGAAGCACAATCAACGCAACCAACATTGTTCGCGACCTGTTCCGAACTCTTAGCTCTCTAGTCGAAAGCGAGGACTTTTTGAACATCAATGATCTGGCTTCCAGCAGCACTGATATATACGGATCGATGGTCTTCAATCCCGGAGATATCTCACAGAGCATGCAATGATAAGTGTATTGATTGTTCGGAACTCTAGCGCGCCGAACAAGAGACAATGCGGCGAACGAGGACGAAGCTCAGCAGCTCTTTGATGAAAAGACGGAATGCGTAGATGGAGACAACGACTTCAACGACTACGAATGCGATGAAGAAATATACGAGCCGAGTCTTGGTCCGTCATCAAGAATAATGAACGAAGCCCACCGTGAAAATTACGAAGAGCGTCCCTCGTTTCGCAATGGCTACGTCGGGCTTACCTGCAGTGCTCAGTTTGTCTCCTTTGAAGTGAGCAACTACACAGATTTTTGAGTGATGAGTAATGCGAATGAGGCGTAAGACAGAGAATCGGTGCCTTCTAGTTGCTTGAGAAACTCATCCGTTCTTGGTGAGTATCAAAGGATCGGAGAGAGTGAAAAGAACGGATAATGTTCAGAAGCCGGAGGGGACGAAAAGTTTTGCCCGAGTAGACACTACTCTCTCCGCGATTGCTCTGCAAGGGAATGAATTGCGAACAGCGCAGGATGAAATGGAGCTACACGCCAGCTTGTACAGCTGCGGCGCCTTCCATGAAGCCACCAAATAAGTTCGCGTGAAACAAATGTGGTTTGTCTTGGTGCTTCTTACCCCGTACAGCTGATCCTCCGTGATGCAGACGTTTACTTTTCGTGGAAAATAGAGGTAAACCACAGGATGGTACAGATTTTTGGTGAAAACCACAGGATGGTACAGCTTTCCCAAAAACCACAGAATGGTACAGAAAGGCTCATCAGACCACGACCACCACGTTCGCTCCTTCCTTGTTCAAGGAGTGATCCTCCTACCATAACCACATATTTTGACAATGTTTTCGGCATCAGAGGGTGCTGGGTCGGCTACGATGCTCTCCAGCGTGAATTTAGCACCTCTCCGCCTTGTCAGAGACACGCGTAGGCCTTTGCGGCTGCAGAGATATACAGCTGAGTCTTAGATCGTCTGGATCTGAGTCTTCGAGTCTTCAAGCTGGGAGACTCAGTGATTTTGGGGTCTTTAAAATACCTGTACCATTCTCAAAAAACCTGTACCATTCTGTGGTATACCTCTGGAAAATAGCGTTCAGCTCCAGAGGCGGGCGCTATCGTCATGCATTACATTTGTAGCGTCACTTCGCTCGTCTGCTGTCGCAAAGGGATAGGTGCCTTCCAAACTGGGAAGGATGAGCGAGCCACTATGAAGGAATGAGTCTCATAAGATCAGACTGTATGCGGTTTTCCACCCATTGAGTACCGTCAAAACCACGCTGCTGCTGCGTTCTTCCATGTCACTATATTTCACTCTTCACCACATCTTTCTTCACATTCATCACATATTCTTACTCTTCACCACATACTCTCTTCCATTCCCCAACAGGTCACCCCTCATGGTTCAGGCGTCGTGCCTTCGACGACCTCTTCCGGGCTCCGGATCTTCTGCCAACTCAGCTCCACGAAAGAGAGAGTGGGAACGCATGACAGTTTCCCCCCTCGGTAGCGAGAGCTCAGGGGAGGAATGGGTCGAGGAAGAGAAAGACGACGACGACGTAGATGCCGAGGAACAAGTGACCCCGGCGAAGGGGAAGGCGAAGGGGAAGGGCAAGGCCACCCCGGCGAAGGAGAAGGTCACTCAAGCAAAGAAGGCAACTAGAGAAAGCCAGTCTCATTGCGCCTGATATCTGATTCCAAAAGATACGCTTCACTGACTTCGTTTCCCCTACAGGATCAAGCTCAAAACAGTGCGCTGAAGTACATGATGCTTCAGACGACCGCCCAGCTTGAGGCGAGCTGCGGTATCCTTCGCCTCCTTGCCAAGGATACGGAGACCGACCTCCCGGCTGTCATGATGAACACCGGCTTCTCCACCTGGAGAGAATTCTCGCCGTCAAGACTCCAGATACTCTGTTCGGTCCGGCGCTTCTTGCTCCCGCCCCAGTTCCGAGCTCTCCGACTCAGGCCAGCGAGGCACATCGCCCTCGGCCTCGGTCGGCTGCGGCAGCAACGACACGGTCGTCCTCCAGCCCGCCGGCAACCACTAGCCCGCCGGGATCTAGTTCCACACGACTGCTCGGAACCCAAGGCTGGATGCCTCCAACGGTATCTGCATCCCGTGCGACGTGCGACTTCGGGAGAGGCCGCCACATATAGACCAGCCTCCTCCTCCCGATTAGGCCCTTCCTCCGAAGCCAGTCGCTGATGAAACCGATGCTTGCCTCTGGAGGATGACGTCAGGGACGACCATGATGATAGCGAACCTAGTCAAGTACGGCAACCTGGACGTTCTCGCGTAGAAGCATCATCAACGCGACCAACGATGTTTGCGACCTGTTCCGAACTCTTAGCTCTCCAGCTGAAAGCGAGGACTTTTTCTAACATCAATGATCTGGCTTTCAGCAGTACTGATATATACTGATCGATCATCTTCAATCCTGGAGATAACTCACAGAGCATACAATGATAACTGTATTGATTGTTCGGAACTCTAGCGCACCGAACGAGAGGCAATGCGGCGAATGAGGAAGAAGCTCAGCAGCTCTTTGATGAAAAGACGCAATGCATAGATAGAGACAACGACTTCAACAGCTACGAATGCGATGGAGAAATATACGAGCCAAGTCTTGATCCGTCAACAAGAACAACGCACGAAGCCTACCGTGGAAATGACGAAGAGCGCCCCTCGTTTCGTAATGTCTACGTCGGGCCTACCTGCAGCGCCCCTTTAAGTTCTTTTGAGAGTGACCGACTGCACATAAATTTTGAGTAGTAGATAGTGCGAATGAGGCGGAAGACAGAGAAACGGTGGCTGCTAGTTGCTCGAGGAACTCATCCGTACTTGGTGAATATAAATATTCGGAGAGAGTGAAAGGAACGGATAATGTTCATAAGCCGGAGGGGACGAAATCTTTTGCCCGAGTAGACACCACTCTCTCCGCGATTGCTCTGCAAAGTGCAAGGGAATGAATTGCGAACAGCGCCGAATGCCAAAATTGTATTCGGTGGAGCTACATGCCAGCTTGTACAGCTGCAGCACCTTCCATGAGGCTAACAAATAAGTCTGCGTCAAACAATTGAGGTGCGTTTGGTGCGTCGTGCCCCGTACAGCTGATCCTCCGTGATGCAGAAGTTTACTCTTCGTGGAAAAAAGCGTTCAGCTCCAGAGGGGAGCGCTATCGTCATGCATTACATTTGTAGCGTCACTTCGCTCGTCTGCTGTCGCAAAGGGATAGGTGCCTTCCAAACTGGGAAGGATGAGCGAGCCACTATAAAGGAATGAGTCTCATAAGATCAGACTGTATGCGGTTTTCCACCCATTGAGTACCGTCAAAACCACGCTGCTGCTGCGTTCTTCCATGTCACTATATTTCACTCTTCACCACATCTTTCTTCACATTCTTCACATATTCTTACTCTTCACCACATACTCTCTTCCATTCCCCAACAGGTCACCCCTCATGGTTCAGGCGTCGCGCCTTCGACGACCTCTTCCGGGCTCCGGATCTTCTGCCAACTCAGCTCCACGCAAGAGAGAGTGGGAACGCATGACAGTTTCCCCCCTCGGTAGCGAGAGCTCAGGGGAGGAATGGGTCGAGGAAGAGAAAGACGACGACGACGTAGATGCCGAGGAACAAGTGACCCCGGCGAAGGGGAAGGCGAAGGGGAAGGGCAAGGCCACCCCGGCGAAGGAGAAGGTCACTCAAGCAAAGAAGGCAACTAGAGAAAGCCAGTCTCATTGCGCCTGATATCTGATTCCAAAAGATACGCTTCACTGACTTCGTTTCCCCTACAGGATCAAGCTCAAAACAGTGCGCTGAAGTACATGATGCTTCAGACGACCGCCCAGCTTGAGGCGAGCTGCGGTATCCTTCGCCTCCTTGCCAAGGATACGGAGACCGACCTCCCGGCTGTCATGATGAACACCGGCTTCTCCCACCTGGAGAGAATTCTCGCCGTCAAGACTCCAGATACTCTGTTCGGTCCGGCGCTTCTTGCTCCCGCCCCAGTTCCGAGCTCTCCGACTCAGGCCAGCGAGGCACATCGCCCTCGGCCTCGGTCGGCTGCGACAGCAACGACACGGTCGTCCTCCAGCCCGCCGGCAACCACTAGCCCGCCGGGATCTAGTTCCACACGACTGCTCGGAACCCAAGGCTGGATGCCTCCAACGGTATCTGCATCCCGTGCGACGTGCGACTTCGGGAGAGGCCGCCACATATAGACCAGCCTCCTCCTCCCGATTAGGCCCTTCCTCCGAAGCCAGTCGCTGATGAAACCGATGCTTGCCTCTGGAGGATGACGTCAGGGACGACCATGATGATAGCGAACCTAGTCAAGTACGGCAACCTGGACGTTCTCGCGTAGAAGCATCATCAACGCGACCAACGATGTTTGCGACCTGTTCCGAACTCTTAGCTCTCCAGCTGAAAGCGAGGACTTTTTCTAACATCAATGATCTGGCTTTCAGCAGTACTGATATATACTGATCGATCATCTTCAATCCTGGAGATAACTCACAGAGCATACAATGATAACTGTATTGATTGTTCGGAACTCTAGCGCACCGAACGAGAGGCAATGCGGCGAATGAGGAAGAAGCTCAGCAGCTCTTTGATGAAAAGACGCAATGCATAGATAGAGACAACGACTTCAACAGCTACGAATGCGATGGAGAAATATACGAGCCAAGTCTTGATCCGTCAACAAGAACAACGCACGAAGCCTACCGTGGAAATGACGAAGAGCGCCCCTCGTTTCGTAATGTCTACGTCGGGCCTACCTGCAGCGCCCCTTTAAGTTCTTTTGAGAGTGACCGACTGCACATAAATTTGAGTAGTAGATAGTGCGAATGAGGCGGAAGACAGAGAAACGGTGGCTTCTAGTTGCTCGAGGAACTCATCCGTACTTGGTGAATATAAATATTCGGAGAGAGTGAAAGGAACGGATAATGTTCATAAGCCGGAGGGGACGAAATCTTTTGCCCGAGTAGACACCACTCTCTCCGCGATTGCTCTGCAAAGTGCAAGGGAATGAATTGCGAACAGCGCCGAATGCCAAAATTGTATTCGGTGGAGCTACATGCCAGCTTGTACAGCTGCAGCACCTTCCATGAGGCTAACAAATAAGTCTGCGTCAAACAATTGAGGTGCGTCTTGGTGCGTCGTGCCCCGTACAGCTGATCCTCCGTGATGCAGAAGTTTACTCTTCGTGGAAAAAAGCGTTCAGCTCCAGAGGGGAGCGCTATCGTCATGCATTACATTTGTAGCGTCACTTCGCTCGTCTGCTGTCGCAAAGGGATAGGTGCCTTCCAAACTGGGAAGGATGAGCGAGCCACTATAAGGAATGAGTCTCATAAGATCAGACTGTATGCGGTTTTCCACCCATTGAGTACCGTCAAAACCACGCTGCTGCTGCGTTCTTCCATGTCACTATATTTCACTCTTCACCACATCTTTCTTCACATTCTTCACATATTCTTACTCTTCACCACATACTCTCTTCCATTCCCAACAGGTCACCCCTCATGGTTCAGGCGTCGCGCCTTCGACGACCTCTTCCGGGCTCCGGATCTTCTGCCAACTCAGCTCCACGCAAGAGAGAGTGGGAACGCATGACAGTTTCCCCCCTCGGTAGCGAGAGCTCAGGGGAGGAATGGGTCGAGGAAGAGAAAGACGACGACGACGTAGATGCGAGGAACAAGTGACCCCGGCGAAGGGGAAGGCGAAGGGAAGGGCAAGGCCACCCCGGCGAAGGAGAAGGTCACTCAAGCAAAGAAGGCAACTAAAGAAAGCCCCTTCGCCTCCTTGCCAAGGATACGGAGACCGACCTCCCGGCTGTCATGATGAACACCGGCTTCTCCCACCTGGAGAGAATTCTCGCCGTCAAGACTCCAGATACTCTGTTCGGTCCGGCGCTTCTTGCTCCCGCCCCAGTTCCGAGCTCTCCGACTCAGGCCAGCGAGGCACATCGCCCTCGGCCTCGGTCGGCTGCGACAGCAACGACACGGTCGTCCTCCAGCCCGCCGGCAACCACTAGCCCGCCGGGATCTAGTTCCACACGACTGCTCGGAACCCAAGGCTGGATGCCTCCAACGGTATCTGCATCCCGTGCGACGTGCGACTTCGGGAGAGGCCGCCACATATAGACCAGCCTCCTCCTCCCGATTAGGCCCTTCCTCCGAAGCCAGTCGCTGATGAAACCGATGCTTGCCTCTGGAGGATGACGTCAGGGACGACCATGATGATAGCGAACCTAGTCAAGTACGGCAACCTGGACGTTCTCGCGTAGAAGCATCATCAACGCGACCAACGATGTTTGCGACCTGTTCCGAACTCTTAGCTCTCCAGCTGAAAGCGAGGACTTTTTCTAACATCAATGATCTGGCTTTCAGCAGTACTGATATATACTGATCGATCATCTTCAATCCTGGAGATAACTCACAGAGCATACAATGATAACTGTATTGATTGTTCGGAACTCTAGCGCACCGAACGAGAGGCAATGCGGCGAATGAGGAAGAAGCTCAGCAGCTCTTTGATGAAAAGACGCAATGCATAGATAGAGACAACGACTTCAACAGCTACGAATGCGATGGAGAAATATACGAGCCAAGTCTTGATCCGTCAACAAGAACAACGCACGAAGCCTACCGTGGAAATGACGAAGAGCGCCCCTCGTTTCGTAATGTCTACGTCGGGCCTACCTGCAGCGCCCCTTTAAGTTCTTTTGAGAGTGACCGACTGCACATAAATTTTGAGTAGTAGATAGTGCGAATGAGGCGGAAGACAGAGAAACGGTGGCTTCTAGTTGCTCGAGGAACTCATCCGTACTTGGTGAATATAAATATTCGGAGAGAGTGAAAGGAACGGATAATGTTCATAAGCCGGAGGGGACGAAATCTTTTGCCCGAGTAGACACCACTCTCTCCGCGATTGCTCTGCAAAGTGCAAGGGAATGAATTGCGAACAGCGCCGAATGCCAAAATTGTATTCGGTGGAGCTACATGCCAGCTTGTACAGCTGCAGCACCTTCCATGAGGCTAACAAATAAGTCTGCGTCAAACAATTGAGGTGCGTCTTGGTGCGTCGTGCCCCGTACAGCTGATCCTCCGTGATGCAGAAGTTTACTCTTCGTGGAAAAAAGCGTTCAGCTCCAGAGGGGAGCGCTATCGTCATGCATTACATTTGTAGCGTCACTTCGCTCGTCTGCTGTCGCAAAGGGATAGGTGCCTTCCAAACTGGGAAGGATGAGCGAGCCACTATGAAGGAATGAGTCTCATAAGATCAGACTGTATGCGGTTTTCCACCCATTGAGTACCGTCAAAACCACGCTGCTGCTGCGTTCTTCCATGTCACTATATTTCACTCTTCACCACATCTTTCTTCACATTCTTCACATATTCTTACTCTTCACCACATACTCTCTTCCATTCCCAACAGGTCACCCCTCATGGTTCAGGCGTCGCGCCTTCGACGACCTCTTCCGGGCTCCGGATCTTCTGCCAACTCAGCTCCACGCAAGAGAGAGTGGGAACGCATGACAGTTTCCCCCCTCGGTAGCGAGAGCTCAGGGGAGGAATGGGTCGAGGAAGAGAAAGACGACGACGACGTAGATGCCGAGGAACAAGTGACCCCGGCGAAGGGGAAGGCGAAGGGAAGGGCAAGGCCACCCCGGCGAAGGAGAAGGTCACTCAAGCAAAGAAGGCAACTAAAGAAAGCCCCTTCGCCTCCTTGCCAAGGATACGGAGACCGACCTCCCGGCTGTCATGATGAACACCGGCTTCTCCCACCTGGAGAGAATTCTCGCCGTCAAGACTCCAGATACTCTGTTCGGTCCGGCGCTTCTTGCTCCCGCCCCAGTTCCGAGCTCTCCGACTCAGGCCAGCGAGGCACATCGCCCTCGGCCTCGGTCGGCTGCGACAGCAACGACACGGTCGTCCTCCAGCCCGCCGGCAACCACTAGCCCGCCGGGATCTAGTTCCACACGACTGCTCGGAACCCAAGGCTGGATGCCTCCAACGGTATCTGCATCCCGTGCGACGTGCGACTTCGGGAGAGGCCGCCACATATAGACCAGCCTCCTCCTCCCGATTAGGCCCTTCCTCCGAAGCCAGTCGCTGATGAAACCGATGCTTGCCTCTGGAGGATGACGTCAGGGACGACCATGATGATAGCGAACCTAGTCAAGTACGGCAACCTGGACGTTCTCGCGTAGAAGCATCATCAACGCGACCAACGATGTTTGCGACCTGTTCCGAACTCTTAGCTCTCCAGCTGAAAGCGAGGACTTTTTCTAACATCAATGATCTGGCTTTCAGCAGTACTGATATATACTGATCGATCATCTTCAATCCTGGAGATAACTCACAGAGCATACAATGATAACTGTATTGATTGTTCGGAACTCTAGCGCACCGAACGAGAGGCAATGCGGCGAATGAGGAAGAAGCTCAGCAGCTCTTTGATGAAAAGACGCAATGCATAGATAGAGACAACGACTTCAACAGCTACGAATGCGATGGAGAAATATACGAGCCAAGTCTTGATCCGTCAACAAGAACAACGCACGAAGCCTACCGTGGAAATGACGAAGAGCGCCCCTCGTTTCGTAATGTCTACGTCGGGCCTACCTGCAGCGCCCCTTTAAGTTCTTTGAGAGTGACCGACTGCACATAAATTTTGAGTAGTAGATAGTGCGAATGAGGCGGAAGACAGAGAAACGGTGGCTTCTAGTTGCTCGAGGAACTCATCCGTACTTGGTGAATATAAATATTCGGAGAGAGTGAAAGGAACGGATAATGTTCATAAGCCGGAGGGGAAAATCTTTTGCCCGAGTAGACACCACTCTCTCCGCGATTGCTCTGCAAAGTGCAAGGGAATGAATTGCGAACAGCGCCGAATGCCAAAATTGTATTCGGTGGAGCTACATGCCAGCTTGTACAGCTGCAGCACCTTCCATGAGGCTAACAAATAAGTCTGCGTCAAACAATTGAGGTGCGTCTTGGTGCGTCGTGCCCCGTACAGCTGATCCTCCGTGATGCAGAAGTTTACTCTTCGTGGAAAAAAGCGTTCAGCTCCAGAGGGGAGCGCTATCGTCATGCATTACATTTGTAGCGTCACTTCGCTCGTCTGCTGTCGCAAAGGGATAGGTGCCTTCCAAACTGGGAAGGATGAGCGAGCCACTATGAAGGAATGAGTCCATAAGATCAGACTGTATGCGGTTTTCCACCCATTTGAGTACCGTCAAACCACGCTGCTGCTGCGTTCTTCCATGTCACTATATTTTCACTCTTCACCACATCTTTCTTCACATTCTTCACATATTCTTACTCTTCACCACATACTCTCTTCCATTCCCAACAGGTCACCCCTCATGGTTCAGGCGTCGCGCCTTCGACGACCTCTTCCGGGCTCCGGATCTTCTGCCAACTCAGCTCCACGCAAGAGAGAGTGGGAACGCATGACAGTTTCCCCCCTCGGTAGCGAGAGCTCAGGGGAGGAATGGGTCGAGGAAGAGAAAGACGACGACGACGTAGATGCGAGGAACAAGTGACCCCGGCGAAGGAAGGCGAAGGGAAGGCAAGGCCACCCCGGCGAAGGAGAAGGTCACTCAAGCAAAGAAGGCAACTAAAGAAAAACCCTTCGCCTCCTTGCCAAGGATACGGAGACCGACCTCCCGGCTGTCATGATGAACACCGGCTTCTCCCACCTGGAGAGAATTCTCGCCGTCAAGACTCCAGATACTCTGTTTCCGGCGCTTCTTGCTCCCGCCCCAGTTCCGAGCTCTCCGACTCAGGCCAGCGAGGCACATCGCCCTCGCCTCGGTCGGCTGCGACAGCAACGACACGGTCGTCCTCCAGCCCGCCGCAACCACTAGCCCGCCGGGATCTAGTTCCACACGACTGCTCGGAACCCAAGGCTGGATGCCTCCAACGGTATCTGCATCCCGTGCGACGTGCGACTTCGGGAGAGGCCGCCACATATAGACCAGCCTCCTCCTCCCGATTAGGCCCTTCCTCCGAAGCCAGTCGCTGATGAAACCGATGCTTGCCTCTGGAGGATGACGTCAGGGACGACCATGATGATAGCGAACCTAGTCAAGTACGGCAACCTGGACGTTCTCGCGTAGAAGCATCATCAACGCGACCAACGATGTTTGCGACCTGTTCCGAACTCTTAGCTCTCCAGCTGAAAGCGAGGACTTTTTCTAACATCAATGATCTGGCTTCAGCAGTACTGATATATACTGATCGATCATCTTCAATCCTGGAGATAACTCACAGAGCATACAATGATAACTGTATTGATTGTTCGGAACTCTAGCGCACCGAACGAGAGGCAATGCGGCGAATGAGGAAGAAGCTCAGCAGCTCTTTGATGAAAAGACGCAATGCATAGATAGAGACAACGACTTCAACAGCTACGAATGCGATGGAGAAATATACGAGCCAAGTCTTGATCCGTCAACAAGAACAACGCACGAAGCCTACCGTGGAAATGACGAAGAGCGCCCCTCGTTCGTAATGTCTACGTCGGCCTACCTGCAGCGCCCCTTTAATTCTTTTGAGAGTGACCGACTGCACATAAATTTGAGTAGTAGATAGTGCGAATGAGGAAGACAGAGAAACGGTGGCTTCTAGTTGCTCGAGGAACTCATCCGTACTTGGAATATAAATATTCGGAGAGAGTGAAAGAACGGATAATGTTCATAAGCCGGAGGGACGAAATCTTTGCCCGAGTAGACACCACTCTCTCCCGATTGCTCTGCAAAGTGCAAGGGAATGAATTGCGAAACAGCGCCGAATGCCAAAAATTGTATTCGGTGGAGCTACATGCCAGCTGTACAGCTGCAGCACCTTCCATGAGGCTAACAAATAAGTCTGCGTCAAACAATTGAGGTGCGTCTTGTGCGTCGTGCCCCGTACAGCTGATCCTCCGTGATGCAGAAGTTTACTCTTCGTGGAAAAAAGCGTTCAGCTCCAGAGGGACGCTATCGTCATGCATTACATTTGTAGCTCACTTCGCTCGTTCTGCTGTCGCAAAGGATAGGTGCCTTCCAAACTGGGAAGATGAGCGACCACTATGAAGGAATGAGTCTCATAAATCAGACTGTATGCGGTTTTCCACCCATTGAGTACCGTCAAAACCACGCTGCTGCTGCGTTCTTCCACCACTATATTTCACTCTTCACCACATCTTTCTTCACATTCTTCACATATTCTTACTCTTCACCACATACTCTCTCCATTCCCAAACAGGTCACCCCTCATGGTTCA
>MAPW01000212.1:0-41653 GCA_001689995.1 Tilletia indica
CCTCTACTCCTCGCAGTCGCCCGGTCCAGAGTTCAGCCGAAGACTCTTGGAACAGCCTCTCGCTCGCCGAACGGAACTCGTGGCGTTTGCGAAACGCTGGCCTCGATGCTCGCCCGGCGACGTCGCATACAGCCGAGCGAACCCCTTCCACGGCCGCCACTCCTTCCCATGCCTCGTCGGCCAAGCCCTTGTACTGCAAGCCGGAACGCCTGCCTAAGTTCGGCGGCGACCCCACGAGGCTCGAAGCCTGGATCGATCGCATACGCGATCTGGTGCGAATGAATCGCGATCGCGCCTGGGACGAGGCTGTCGTGGCCGCCATTCCGGATGCCTTCACCGATGCTGCCGCTCGCTGGCATGCTGCTCTCGACGATGACAGATTGATGCTCATCAGTCCGTCGCCGATGTCTTCGCCGCGCTTCGCAAGGCCTTCCCGGTCAACCGCGGCCAAGTGCGCCAGTCCGCTCATCAACGCACTTGGAGACCTCGGCAGGAGTCAGCGATGATGTATGCATACGACAAGCTGAGCATGCTTCGGACTGCATACGGCTTGACCACGTCCATTCGCCACGACATTGAGCTCGCAGAGATTGTCGATGGCCTAGAGGATACGATGAAGCCCCTCATCCGTCTTCCTCCGAGTGGCGCTCAGATGGATGATTTGGTCCGCGAGCTGTGTGAATGGGAGCCGGTATGGCGTTCAATTCACAAGGTCACAATCGATGAAGCTTCTTCGGACACTCACGTTTCTGCATCACCTGGGCAAACAAGTCCTCATCCGCTTCTCGCCCTAAGGTCGCCCCTATGCCCACCAAGTCGGCATCCGACAGTCGTCCCTCTGTGGCGATGTCGTCCAATCCTCCTGCTCGCGGCCGCTACGACCCGTCTCGTGTCACCGAGGCGGCTGGCGACCAACCCCGCATGTATCAGCGCGAGAATGGCAGCATTATGCGCCTGAATCGTGCTTGCGCTCGTTGCGGCGAGCAGCATTTCGACTTCGAGCACGCCTACATTCAGGAAGGTGCGCGAGCGTTCCCTCTGGTCGTCACCTCTGACTACGAGGTTGTCGACAGCGAGGACGGGTCGATTTTGCTTAGACCGCAACGTCTATAAACTAGAGGCCGTTCCTGACGAGCCGAACCCTCTCTGTGTTCCTCCTGAGCCACCCGATGACGTTGGCCGCGTCACGTCTGACGGGGCTCTGCTTGGAGACAGTCGAGGAAGGGATGACGGTGCCCATCCGCTGCTAGGCAGCATTGGAGACAGTCAGCATGACAGTCCAAGTGAGTCGGCACATCGAGCGACTCACTGTGACCCCCACCATCCCACTGATGGTGGATGCAAGAGCGATGGGGAGAGGGTCACATCCTTCCCTGGTCCAGATAAGGATCTCCCCATCGGGTACCGCGACGACGCGGAGACCATGCGTGGCGATGGCCAGAGATCTGGACCACCTCTGGACCTGACACCCCATGGTCTCCCCTCTAGGGGAGTAGATTTACTCCCAATTGCTTTTGAAGAACGTGCTGCTAACCAAGAATCCTCTTTTGATAAGGAGCATCTTGGAGAACAGCGATTGATTCCACCATCGCCTCGGGTGGGCTCTCCGGTGGGATTGAATCCGGCGACGGTGCACGCCGCCATGCACCTGGCGAAGCTGCAGTCTGGCGTAGATGCGGCCCGCGCCTCTGCTGCCGCACAATTGTTGAAGGAGGGACCCTCATCAGCCTTGTTCTTCAACGATCGCACCGTCTTCCATGTCGCGAGACACTGGGAGATTCGCGGGGACGAGAAGCCCCTTACTCGTCCTGTGCGTCGCAGCCATAAAACGTGTCATTGCCCACATCATCTGTGACGGGCTCTGGTGTTGGATATCGTCGTCACATACCGCTTTTTACCAAACTGCGTGTGAACGATGCCGAAGGTCTTGCTCTTTCCTCTCTGGTCGACACTGGCGCATCGCTCAGTTCCATCGATGCCGAGCTGTTGAAGAAACTCGGAGGGCATCCTCGGGGAGATCGTATTCCTGTGCACGGTATCGGTCACACCGAGTCTTTGGGCTTTGCGACGATTATCTTCTTCCTCGATGCCCACGATTCCCGCGGAATGCCTGTTCAGCTCGAAGTCCAACAAGACTTTCACGTCCTCCCCGACTTCGCCCCCGGCCTTTGTCTTGGGCTGGACTTTATCTCCTCCCATAGGATCGCTCTAGATCCCGCACGAGGCAAGGCCGTCTTAGGTGACTACACCATTCCCGTAAGGAGTCGCTGAACACCGGCCAAACCGCTGAAGGAGAGCTTTGCCTGACGGAAGATGTCGTCCTGCCGGCTCGATCGCATGCATGGGTTCCAGTGGATGTCGGGGCCTTGACCCCCGAGGTCGATTACACCGTCCATCCGCGCCTCACCGTCACTGGCGACGAGGACGTCCAGATCGCAGGGCCAATGGCTATGTTTACCGCGGCCGCCAGGCGTGTCCTCCTCACCAATTTCGGAGATAAAGATGTCCGCCTCGCACGACGCACGCCGGTAGCTGACGCCATCGCAGCACACCTGGGTGATACCATCCTACACACACCCCAAACCTTCACTCTCGCTTCTAAGCCCGCCGATATCCGCGACTCCGCCTCCTCGTTTTCCTGCGAGCCGGCGGAGGAATCTCCCTTCGATCGCACTGTGCTTCCCATCGATATGTTTGAAGGGGATTCCGGTTTCGGATCCGAGCTCGCGAAGGATTGTGCGACCGCTGAAGTGGATGGTCACTGGCGTGTGGGACTTGACGATGCCGGGAAACCACACCCAGACATTGTCGAGCTTCTCCGCCGGCACAAGACTGCCTTCGCCTTGGACGGTAGACCTGGCCGAGTTGAGGGCTCTGAGCTGGAAATGGGGATCAACCTGGTCGATGACGCCGTCCTACGTCCTGAAGCTCCACGTCGGGCGAGTCCGGAGAAACGAAGAGCGATGGAGAGCACCATTGATCAGCTCTTAAGCTGGGACGTGATTGAGCCTTCCTCCAGTCCCGTCTCTTTCCCGGTTCTCATGGTTCGGCAGCGTGATAAATGGCGATTCTGCGTCGATTATCGTCAGCTAAATTCGTCGACCGTCCCTGATCGATATCCCTTGCCGGTCATCGACGCCGTGTTCAACACCTTGGCCGGTAAACGCATCTTCTCTTCGCTTGATGCTATTCGCGGTTATCATCAGCTCGGCGTACGGGCGGAGGATCGCTGGAAGACGGCCTTTGTGTGTCATAAAGGCCTCTACCAATATAAGACGGTACCGTTTGGTTTGAGAAACGCTCCAGCGGTTTTTCAGCGTCTTATGGATCGTATCCTGGGCGACATGCGCTGGCGGGACGCGGTGGTATATAACGACGATGTTGTGGTGGCTTCGCACACCATGGAGGAGCATGTTCTCGCGCTGGACAAACTCTTGAGCCGTGCGGAAGCCGTCGGTCTGAACTTCAGTCCCGCAAAATGCACTTTCGGGGTGCCCTCCTTAGTGTTGTTGGGACGGAAGGTTTCTGGTGCGGGATTGGCAGTGTGGCAGGATCGGGCGTCTGCGGTGACCGAGCTACGACGCCCGACTACTCTGCGGGAGCTATATCATGTGCTGGGGCTTTTCGGTTACTATCGGCCGTTCATTCCGAACTTTGCTGCGGTGGCGGAGCCTCTCACGAAGCTCACCAAGGGCTGGAAGTATGAACATGTCGATGGGAGATATCGCCTTACGACCGTCGACGGAAAGCCAATGTCTCCGGACAAGGCTGTTTTCCCATGGTCCCTAGCCGCCAACAACAGTTTTGAGGCATTGAAGGCTGCTATTGCGAACCCGCCTGTCCTCGCTCACCCTGACCCGGCTAGGCCTTACATCCTCTACGTGGACGCGAGTAAGCACGCATTCGCTGCCGTCCTTCACCAGGTGTTTGAGCAGGACTGTCCTCCACCCAACTTCTCCGACCCGCTTGCTGCCAAGCTGACAACGCATCGCCTCCATACCGTTCCGGCACCCATCGCGCGTGTCGCTGGACCGCATGGCTTCGACAAGATCGAGTCTTTGGGCCTATCTTGACTGGGCGGCGACCGGCGAGGACAAGGTCTGGAAGGTGGAGAATGGTCTGTTGCTGCGTAGGACGGATGGTCGTTTGGCATTGCCGGAGGGCTTTACCTGACCTGTTGCGGGGAGCACACGACGATGGCGGCCATTTCGGGTTCTTCAAAACCTTCTTGCCCTGTCCCAGGACTTTTGGAGGCCGGGCCTGGCGACCGCTGTGCGAGCTTGGGTCAAGCACTGCAACACCTGTCAGGCAGTGAAGTTGCCCCGTCGAGTTGGCGAACTGCGTATCGACTCCGATCCGCAAGAACCGTTCGAGGCTATCGCGGTGGACCTGACGCTGGGTTTCCCTCGTACTCGCAATGGGGTGGACGCGGTGTTGGTCTACTTGACGTGTTCTCTCGCATGGTCTTGCTGCAGCCGTGCTCCTCTGACATTACTGCTGAAGGGATCGCCGCCGTGATCTCCGATCGAGTGTTGCGCATGGGATGGCGCCCTCGCCGCCTCATCTCTGATTCCGAAGCGAGAATGACGGGCGCCGTGATGCAAGAGCTGGCTCGCTCTCTGGGCGCCGTGATCACCCCTTCTCCGCCTCATCACCAACAAGCCAACACCGTCGAACGCTTCGTGCAAACTGTCCAATTCACGCTCCGCTCCATGTGCCTTTCCTCTACTGCGGCGTGGGATCGGCGCGCCGTCCCTGCTGTCGAACTCGCGTTGAACTCGACTCCTAGCGTGTCACCGGGCACCGTCCGTTCGATTTGGTGTTTGTGAGTCATCCACGAATCGTGCATGCCGTATTCGATGGGTTGGAACACGATGGGGTCGGGTCGTTCCCGGAACGTCTCGCAGCGGCTGGCGAACGCTTCGGCGAAGCCCGGCGCCTTCTGGAGGTAGCTCGGGTGGAGCAGAAACGTCGTTACGATCAGCGTCGTGCGGCACTCCCGGCTCTTCTTGCTGGGATCGCGTCTATGTCCGACTGACCGATCGTCCGATTCCGGGCGCTCTGAAGTCGAAGCGCAGCCCGCGCAAGCTGGGCCCGTACCTCATCAGTGAAGTTCTGTCCGCACACCGAGTCCGGATCGCTTTGCCCCCTCCCTTGCGCATCCACGACGAATTCAGCGTCGAGCAACTGGATGTTCTGCCACGCGAGGATGATCCATCTCGTCGTCTCGCATCCTGCCGGTCTTGGACGAGGATGACTCTGGAGGAGGCGGTCAGGGTCCACTACGTCAGCTGCTGAAGATCGACCACGCTCTGTGGCCGACAACGGCACTCACCGCCTTCGCGTCCCACCCGCACTGCCCGTTTGCCTGGTGCGCTTCGTGATTTTGATGTTGGGCTTCATGCATTGTCCGCCGGCGTGTAGAGCTTCTTCGCACGCCGTCCTCGAAGCCGCGGGTTGCTGAGGTTGATGGTCGGGAGGTCGTGCTCGTAGAACGGCCAGTCGTTTTCCTCTCTCGCCTCACATCCGTGTCGGAGAAACGTCTTGTCGCGCCAGAGTCAGAGCTGAGTTGCCTGGCGTGGGCCTTTGGACGGCTGATGCATCTCCTCGAGGGCGCACTTGTGACTGTCGTCACGGACCATGCTCCTATGGGTCCGATGTTGACGGCGACGACTGGAGCCGAGTACGGTCCTACTATCTCCAAGTGTAGGGCCATGCTGATGCCCCATCTGCCCAACATCCGCTTTGTGTACCGCCCGGGTCGCAAACACACGAATGCCGACGCGCTGTCTCGGTTGGTGCCAGCGTTGACGAGTCCGATGCTGATGAACCGGGACGTCCATCTTTGGAGGGTGGGGATGTGCTGGATGATGACTAGGTGATACAAGTACTTCGGCATTCCCTCTTCTTTTCCCTTTTGCTCCACTCTCTACTCTTCTCGCAGTTCCGCATACGTTCCATTTCCATTCCTCTTCCGTTTCCTTTTCCCTCTCACTTCCTTTTCCTTTTCCACGTGGCTCTCTCTCGCTTCCCTTCTCGCTTCCCTTTTCCTTGCTTCCGCTTTTCTCACGCACCGTTGCATAGCAACAGTCTCGCCTCTCAGCAGATCAACACTTGTATCTCTCTAGATTCTCTCTCTTTCCCCTTCCACATCGAATCACACCTCACTGTTACTGCTTATACAGACATCTGTCTAGTATAAAGACGGAGAGCGCAGGACATCAGGTATTGGATCATTCGGTGTCGTGAACGCTCGATGCCGCTTCACGACTCAGACCCTGGTGCAGAAAACTCAAAGGCTCGATGCTGCTCGAAGCTCAGCGCTCAGTACTCAGTAGTCTCTTAGCGTTTGGCACTCAGCGGCATGGTCGAAGATCAGCGTCTCCGCGCGAACCCAAGATATGGTGCGTCTAATGATGCAGGCCCCAATAAAGTATAATGCCAACGTTGTTAAAGGCTAATCGAATCTCCGAAACGTTATAGACCAGGAGGTAGCAAACAAAAAGCAGCTGCAACACTACCTCTCAGAGCCTACTCCTACGCCCATCGCCCATGGCCTCAGGCTTTCCCTGCTTCGAGCAACCACTCCCAGCCCGTCCATGTTGCCTGATGCCTGATCAAGGTCGGATATTACAAGGCACCTTAAAGTTCCAGGGTCCGTATACCCTGTACCCACTTCAGCCACCTCCCCAAGAGTGGATGCCCCCTTCTGGATCTCGGGAAACGGGAATTACGACAGCTTCTAGTTCTTCGATGCTCTCATCTCGCGTTCGTAGGTCTTCGATGCTCCGTTCTCATGCTTCGAAATCTTCGATGCTCCTTTCTGGCGTACCTTGCTTCGACCCCGGACCAGCGTCTCGTGCTTCGAAGCCTTCGATGCTCCCTTGAACCTTAACCTGCTTCAGCCGACGTCCAAGCATTCTCCGCGATGCTCCCTTCTCGTGCTCCAAGATCTTCGATGCTCCCTTCTCGTGCTTCAAGGTCTTCGATGCTCCCTTCGGCTTCAAGGTCTTCGATGCTCCCTTCGGCTTCCAGGTCTTCGATGCTCCCTTCGCTTCAAGGCCTTCGATGCTCCCTTCTGCTTCAAGGTCTTCGATGCTCCCTTCGGCTTCAAGGTCTTCGATGCACCCTTCGGCTTCAAGGTCTTCGATGCACCCTTCGGCTTCAAGGCCTTCGATGCTCCCTTCCGCCGTATTCTGCTTCTACCAGCGTCTCAAGCTTCAAGATCTTCGATGCTTCCTTCTCGTGCCGTTCATGTCTACCATCACAGCTCGCCCAAGACCAAGAGGCTCTCCATGTTCGATGCATCGCTCCCATACCAAGGTAAGTCGATCGGTTTCGCATAAAAGGAGGACGTCAGGGCTATGATTCTGACTGTTTTTCACATCCCTCAACCTCAGCCTTCATCTCTCTTTACCCTCCAACCTCAGGCTTCATCTCTCTTTACCCTCACCCCCCAACATGATCGCCCAGACCACACCTCCTGCTTCCAAGTCGTCGAAATGGCCAACTTCGCTCGCGCTCACCACGGATCTCATCATAGATGAACCCATCTCCCTCGACTTCAACCGTACCTTTGACGTCACCTTCTTCGATCTCTTCGACACCACTCCCAAAGGGACGATAGGGATGTGGGCTCGTACCTGCCCGGATGAAGGAGCCTACATCGCTACCAACATCCCGATGGCTACGAACCCCATCCGCCTCGATATTCCGGATCACAAGAACATGCGCTTGATCCCTGAACAATTTGATGGTGAGTACATTCCCGTACTTCTCTCCTCACTCCTCCCTGACGCTGACGATCATCTGATTTTACAGGTAGCGTCGGTGGCCAGCCAGTCCTTCCCTCTTCGCAGTCTTCCGTGCACGGAGTCGGCGTCATGAAGCAGGTTGATGGCGACAAGCGCAACTGCATCATTACCGGATTCACCTTCCTGAACAAGAGCGAAGACTCGTTGTCGTATCAGTTGGCTCTCAGCTTCGAAGAGAGCCCTAAGTACGATAACTGGACGCTCAACGGAGTCAAGGCCCTGGTAGCTTTCGAAGCCGTTATTGTTGGGGTCGGCGAAGACACGATTCTGAAGGCATACGTGCGCAACCTCACCTACCGGATGGACGCGCCCCGTCCCCTTCTTCAGGCCCTTAACATCGGCATCAACTCTCCCGGCAAGTTCGCCAAGATACAGCAAGCTCGATCTTCCGCCAACAAGCGCAAGGCGAATGAAGAATGCGAAGCCCCCGTTGCAAGCGCAGCGGAACTACCACCCCGCCACCCCCCATAACCGACGCCTCCGAGTCGGCCGCCCCACCTTCTCCTACTCCAGGTCTACTCACTCGCGGCAAGCAGCAACGCGTCTCGAAGTGACCATAGTCATCGTCTCCGGTCCCCGCCTCCCTCGCCTCTCGCTTCCAGACTTCCTCGCTCCTCTCTCTCATCTCTCGGCTCCCTCGACGTTCAACATCGTCACTCTAAAGACCAGGTCTCTCCTCTCTGACTCCGAAGCTTCCCTCGTGATTCTGTATAACTCTTCCGATTCCGTGAAATATGATTGATTCCTTGACATGTCATCTACTTTCTCGCGCATGAGACCAGAATGTGCGCCTTCGCTTCTCTTGGTCGAATCCTGTATTGGACAAATCCTATAATCTGGTTGCCCTTGAAGGTACCGGGCTCGAGCTCACCGACATCACCGACAAGCATGAGGAGGATGACGCAGTCGGTCCGGGTAGCACCAGTGATCATGTTGCATTCTTGTTTGACCTTGGAGGTGCGACGTGAGCATAGGAAACATTGCCGTGATTGAGCTCGAGCTCTTTGTGGTTGGAGAACGTGATCCGGCCAGGAAGAAGAGGCCGCTCATCGACGCGAAGCTGATGTCTACCAGAACGAAGTCGAGGGTGATCTGGGCTGCGAGATAGGGTGCGCTATCCTCGCTCGGCGACAGGATGGAGACGACGAATGATACGAGCAGAGAAGGTGATGTCCTTCTTGTTTTTGCGCGTCAGAGTCCTGAATGAAGTGAATGACGAGACGGTAGTTAGAATCCTCGCCACCCATTTCCGGCGCTGGCCTTGACCTTGAATATGCCCTGCTCGACAGTGAGGAGCGAGATATCGAACGTACCTTCTCCCAAGTCGAAGATGAGGATGTTCTTCTCGTGCTTGTCCGTCTGGTCGACCGCTGACTGAAGCCGAGCCTGATGTGCGGCCGAGCGCTGCTGAGAGACTCGGAGACACAAGAGCTGCATGGGGAGGAGCCGGGGGAAGCGGAGGGATCACTCAACCTCGACGCTTGGAGCGCATTGAAGCTCTGGATAGTGGATCCTTGCGGAAGGAAGATGGACCGGAGGAAGAGGATGGAAAGGACATCGAAAATGGAGAAAGAGCCATATAGAGGACGCTGGCAGCATGTGGCGAGCTGCTAAGGGTCAATTGAACACTGGAAGAAAGCTGCATCGAAGTTGTAGGAAGTCGAATTGAGCTGCCGGGAGCCGTGCAGGAGCTGCTAGGAGCCAAAGGGAGGCAACTGGGAGCCGAGCTAAGGCTGTTGATGTGCATAATGTGACTGCTGGAATCAATAATCAATGGCTGCTTACATTATCAAAACAGAGGGAAAGAAACGAGCCCGGCGCTGGATACGCGTACTGATTGCGCCCACCAGGTGGGTACAACAGACGCGTGACCAGCGAACTTCGTTTTCAAAATCAAAAGACCTGTCCAGACCCGGTTAATTAGAAGACTCGTTAATGGAAATCCCGGTTAAATTAGAAGACTCGTTAATGGAAATCGCGAGCGTCTCAACTACTCTCAGTGCTAATTCCTTCACTTAAATATTAACAGAGTTCGGGGAATACTCTGGCCCCACAGGGTAAGGGCCAGGTCGCCAATGGTACTTGAGCAGTACCTGCTCTCAGATTATTTAAGACCCTCTGCAGACTCTGTTGACGCTATCAGACCCGTGGTACTGGCACGGTACCTTGCTCAAAACCGGCCGCTTAGGATTCTGACTGGGAACTCGTGCTTTGAAAAGTGCCTATGGTTGACATCGATAAAGGATGGTACTTGAGCAGTACCTGCTCTCAAATTATTCAAGACCCTCTGAAGCCTCTGTCATGCTTTCAGATCCGTGGTACTGGCACGGTACCTTAGTCAAAATCGGCTGCTTAGGATTCTGGCTGGGGAGTCGTGATTTGAGAAGCGCCTATGGTTGACATCGATAAAGGATGGTACTTAAGCAGTACCTGCTCTCAGATTGTTCAGAGCACTCTGCAGACTCTGTTGACGCTATCAGACCCGTGGTACTGGCACGGTACCTTGGTCAAATTCGGCTGCTTAGGATTCTGGCTGGGGCAGTGCTCGGCATGTGTCATATATGATCATATTTCACCACAAAATCATATCTCATATATGATATGAGTGGTGTCCCAAATCAAAAACTCATATATATTCAATATGAGTTATCATATATGATCATCATATATGACTCATATATGACCGATGTTTTTTTTTTGCAAAAATATGATCATATATGATCATATATGCTCATATATTCATGATCAAATTGTAACGGCAAGGTTACCGCCACTTACTTCTATTGTAGTGCAGACGGTGCTGACCAGAAGTGATGAAAGAAGAGTGTAGTTGAATGATGGAAAGCGAGAAGAAGTTGAGTACAACGGAGTAGAATCGAGTAGAGTCAGAGAGGTGAGCCGTTGCTGTTGCTATGCAGCGGTATTGCGAGCCAAGAGAGAAGAGAGAGGGAAACGAGAAGGGAAGCGAGAGAAGAGAACGGAATGGAGATGGGAATAGAACGGGAAGAGAACGGAAGCAGGGAGAATAGCAGAAAGAGAGAATAATACGGAGAGGAATCAGGAAGGTACCAAGGGTACCAATGGGAGAGCCCATTACATCCCCCCCCCCCAAAAGAAGCTCGCCGTCTCGGGGGAGCCGGGTCATCCCGAACAAGCCGAGAGAGAGCGTCGACGTTGACGTGAAGACGACCAGGGCGATAGACAAACCGGAGGTTGTCAAGATGAGGACGCAACACCACTCGGGCGCGTTCGACGGCATGCCCGTAAGGAATTGCGCCAGGACGCGACGACAGCATGCCGGGAATGGGTGCATGGTCGGTAATGACGGTTATCTTGGCGCCTTCCAACATGTGTTGCGCACGAGTGAACGCCCAGCTCAGGCAAGCAAGTTCGAGTTCTGGACCGGCCAACTTTGACTCTGCCAACGTCGTTGTGCGGGACATGAATGCCACCGGACGCTCGACTACCTGCACCCTGACACCGTCTAGCGCGATCACCCTGGAGCGAGGCACAGGAGTACTGAACGCATCGGAGCCGCGGTCCAACAGTGGAGAACCCAGGTCGGCACGGAGGGTATGGACGTCATAGGTGGCATCCCGCATAATCGCCGCCGGACGGCGTTCTCGATCACCGCGACGGACCAAAGCCGGAGCCGGCGCAGAGGCCGATGGTGAGGCAGCAGGACGCGGAACCGATGCAGGCGGAGCGTCTGACGCGTTGGCCCGTTCGGAAGCGAAGGGGTCTCCTCCTGCGGGATGGACATCCAGCTGGGCCACATCGAACTCGTCGCCGACGTTCAGATGCGGAGGAACCTCCACCAACACGCGGTGGGGTGACAGGACACGGCGGACGGGGAAAGGACCCAGCTTCACCGGATCAAGTTTTCCACTCGGTGCGGAGCGAACGGGACGATCTGCGAGACGGATCCACACGAGTGATCCGGGACGAAGCGCAAGGAGAGGGGCGTGGCGGGCGTCGAATTGCACCTTCTGACGTCGACGCTCCTCGGTGATGCGAGTGCGAGCCTCGTTGATGCAAGCCCGCGCCTGACGGAACTGTTCCGCGGTTCCGCCCAACCCCCGACGCCAGAATGAGGAGGAGTCTTTAGGAGCGCATCAACCAGCCGCGGTGAGTCGATAAAGACTGCATCAAAGGGCGTCATGCCGGTCACAGTGTTGAACGAACTGTTCATAGCCAGCTCCACTGCCGGTAGGACCTCCTCGTCCCATAGACCATGACGATCTCCACTCATAGCCTTGAGAACCCGCTGGACCGTCTGAACGTGCCGCTCAACCGGGTTGGCCTGATGATGATGCGGTGGAGTTGCGGTGATGCGAACACCAAGGAATTCGCCGAGCTGGCGACCAGCCTCGCCGATGATGCGAGTATCATGATCAGATGTGAGTCGCTCTGGGCGCCAACCGAAACGGACAATGCGATTCATGACGAATTTGACGATGTCCTGCGCGGTGAAGGACGCCGAGCAGGGCTCCAACAAGATCATGCGGGAGAACGTGCACACCCCAATGATGTACGCATCGTGACGACGGCGAGAGAACGGCATACCGAGGAAGGCATACCGAGGACGACATCGATGGAGGTGTGTTGAAACGGACAAGTCGCATCCTGGTCGACATCAAGAGCGCCGGTTTGCTTGCCCCTTCTCGTCCGCAGGCAAGGACCGCAGTACCGGACGTAAGCCGCCACAAGGCTCGACAGACGAGGATGCCAAAACTGCGCAGCCACCAAAGCATAGGTCTTCCCGAACCCAAAGTGGCCGCCGTCATCGTGGGCGCGACGGAGCACTGACAACAGCATAGAGCGGGGAATGCACACGCGGCCGTCGTCTTTGCGAACGAGAACGCCGTCATGCAGCGAGTAGAATTCATCGTCGCGTGAAGACGGGCCCAAAGGTCGTCGGACGGTAGGAGCGAAGGTCGGATCCTGGCGTAGAGCGGCTGCCCACGCGGTGGGATCAAGCGGGGGACTAAGGCGAGGCCAGACCGGGAAGGCAGCTGCGGAGGAACCGACGGGGTGTACGTGGATTTGGTGGATCGCGGCGGCGAAGCCGGTGCGGCAGGCGTCAGTGTAGAGCAGGAAGGGGCGGTCGTCGTCAGGGTGCGCCAGGGTCGGGGGTTGAATAAGTGCATCCCTGAGATCTTGAAACGCACGCTCGTGTGTGTCCGTCCAATCCAGTAGCTCAGCGGTCTTTGTGGTGGCCGTCCCATCCGCTCGAACCAACCGCCACGCACTGCCCACCTGCTTGTACGCCAGCCCCTTCGTGAGCGCAGTGAGGGGAGCGGCGCGCTGAGAGTAAGGTGGGATGAAAGCCCGGTAGTAGGAAAACAAACCAGGGTGTGGTACAGTTCCTGCAAATTTCGTGGACGGGGAAGCTCGCGTACCGCCGCAACGCGGTCTTCCATCACTCCCAACCCGAAGCCGGACACTTTCCGGCCGAGGAGAGTAAGTTCCCGGACGGCGAAGGTGCATTTGGCCGGACTGAGGCGTAGATCTATCCTTTCCGCCTCGGACAAGATGTAGTCAAGAGCGCGAAGGTGCTCAGCCAACGTATATGTGTACGTGACGATGTCGTCCAGATATATCAGAGCCGCAATCCATCTGATAGGGCCAAGAGAGCATCCATCATGCGCTGAAAGAAAGCGGGAGCAGATTTGAGCCCGAACGGTACGCGTCGGTACTGGAAGAGCCCACGATGAGTGGCGAAGGCGGTCTTCCACCGATCAGCGGGGTCGATGTCGGCTTGGTGGTATCCTCGCACGGCGTCCATGCTGCTGAACCAGGAATGACCGCGAAGATTCTCGATCACGTCGTCGACGCGAGGGAGAGGATATCGGTCAGGAGTAGTGGCCGTGTTCAAGGAGCGATAATCCACGCAGAAGCGCAGCTTGGTCCGCTGCTTGACCAGGTGGACAGGGGCGCTAACGGGACTGGAGCTCTCCTCGACGACCCCCCACTCCAGGAGCTGAGCTAACTCCTTGTCGATGGCTTGCCGTTTCTCTGGGCTGACTCGGCGAGGGGGTTCGGCTTGGAGCTTCGAGGTGTCCGGGACGGGAATCGTCATCGCCGCGCCCTTGACGTGGCCAGGGCGGCCGTCGAAAGAGAAGGCCTCGCCGTGTCGTCGAAGTAGGTCCACGACCTCGGCGTGAGGTACGCCATTCTCGTCCAAACCGACGCGGAAGGTGTCATCCACCAAAGCGGTGCTGTCCTCCTGAGCTCGGGCGGCGAGCGGCTGTTTGTCGAACTCGAGGATCGAGCGGGGAGCCGGTCGAAGGGGTTGGAGAGGTAGAGGGGGGAGTACATGTGGTGGTGGAAAGGGGAAAGGAATGCGCCTGGATGGTGGAAAATTGTTCCAGGACCACAGGCGGTCGCCTCGCCGAGTAAGGTGCGACTGGGGACCTCGAGGGGCTCATCACCAAAGTTGGTAACGAGAATGCGGGAGGTCTGGCGATCCATAAGACATGGAATCGCCGCTGCTATCTGATCGTTCGAGGGCTCAAAGTGCCAGGTCGGGTCGAGTGTGTAATCGACGTCGGCGATCAGAGCCGCAGTATCAACCGGCACCCAGGAGTGGTGGCCGGGAGCAAGGACGACTGCGTGTCGGGTACAGATTTTACCGTGGAACGTGTGAGCATGTGGGCGCTCACTCCGAACACGAAAGTTGTAGCCCTGCAGCGAAGCCTTGCCGTGGGCGGGGTCGACTGCCAGGCCATGTCCAGAGATCCAGTCTTGGCCCAGAAGGATACCGGGACCAAGAGTGGGGACTATATGGAAATCATGGTGGAAGTGGAGTCGAACCGCGACGCCCGCCTCATCCGTACCCTCGATGGAGAAGGGTAACGTGATGAAGCCCAATGTTCTTTCGGTCCCAATCCATTAATGCTGAGAGTCCCTCCAGAAGGAACCTGACCCAGTCGTTTCGCCAGGCCTGCATCGATAGTAGATAGCGAAGCACCAGTATCAACGAGACAGGAGACAGGCGCCAGATCAGCATTGAGGAACTGAATCTGGCCGGACGTCGGAGCGTGGCGAAGGTGACCGAGACCAGAGCCTGTCTCGTCCAGGCGACATAGCTCGACATCCTTAATCTCGCCGCGCGGGCGCTTTGGGACACCGCGAATGATGGCAGAGGCGCAGGATGTTGAAGCCAGTGGTCGGCGAGGAACAGGACGGAATCCTGATGATCTATCGTAGCCGGATGGGACGGCGGAGAAGGATCATCAGTAGAACTCTGGTCAGAAGTAACATTGGAGAGGCAAGTATGATACTTGCCTTGGGGGTGACCCCGGGTGGTCTGATCAGGTGATGGCTCATGTCCCCTGCCAGGTCCCGGGGTCGGGATCTTGCGGTACCCACCGTCGAGGTCCTCTTCTGGGCCAAAAGAGGGCGCAACCCTCTCGACGGTGCTCTTGTATCCCTCGGCGTCTTGCTCCAGCCAAGGGGGGTCGCAGCGGTCGGATGGAGTGTAATTCCAACCGCCTTTACCGTCAGCTCTCCTCTCCGGCGCTGGCTGAGCCAGGAGTGCCGTGGGAGGAGGAGGCTCACCCGGCTTTTCCCTACTGGGAGCAAGCCGGGGCCGTGAAGATAGTTTTACGTCATTCCGGACGTTCAGAAACCCGAGTCTTCGGTGGTGGGGTAGTCCTCGTCCGCGTCGATGGTAAGTACAGTTTGCACGGTGTTCTTGGAACAGTGGTCGTGTGCAAAGCCGAAGTGATTTCCTTGGCAGTGATCACAGGGACGAACGCACCACATGATTCGATCGGTAAGCGGAACCTTGTATGCCATCATCTTCTTGCGAAGTTCTGGATGAATGCGATAGCTGAGGTTCGCCGGGTTGAAATCCGATCGAATTGAAAGGCCTTGGCGAGGATTAAAGGACCGTCGAGCCGGAGAGCTGGTCTGGGGTGCTTGAGGATAGGCATGACCCGACGGGGAGATCTCCGGTGTAGTGTGTCCGATGAATGCGCTCGCTGTTGGCGCAATCAGAGAGGCGTACGAGGGGACGCCAGTTGCCGAATTTGTGGTGGAGGCAGGGCGAGCGAGAGGACGCTGGAATTCCTTCCGCCAGAACGTCTCCTGAACGAGCAAATCCGTGCGCAAGGCGAGGAGAGTGGGGTCGTTGCGAAAGGGCGTCTGAACAAGCTTGGCGACTGCTGGATCGATGCCTTCGATGACCTCGTTGACTAGTTCGCCTTCTGTCATCTTCGGCCAACCGATCTTAAGGAGAGCGGACTTGACCAAGCTGTAGTGGATGACATCTTCTTCGTCCGGTCTCCAATGACGAGCAGTAGCCGTCTGCGAACACGGCCGTGGGCGGAGTGAAGGTTGCCCGAATGGCGGCGAGGAAGGTAGTCAGGCTCGCGAGGTGAGCCGCACGCTCTCGATCGGAAAGAGATGCGAACCAAAGGCGGGCTGGACCGTGAAGCGTGCGAGGAATCGCGCGCAGCAGAGCCTTGTCCCAATTCGGGTCGCTTTCGGTGGCGCGAATCGCCTCGACATTGGCCAGGAAAAGTGCCGTGTCCTCTGCGACGCCTTCGAACACGCCGAGCTCCTCGGATTTGATGGTAAAAGAGCGGCTGCCGTCGGAGACATCGGTCCGACTGGGTGCATATATGCGAGCATCGGAGGAGACGCCGGTCTGAGAGGGGCCTCCTGGCTGTTGGACTGACCGGAAGGATCTGAGGAGGGGATGGACATGTCGGCTACTGAGTCAGACACAGCTGACGGGGCCGTAGAAGTCTGAACCGAGCCGGAAGAAGAGTTGAGGCTCGCGATGAGCTGATCGAATTTGGCGTGGAGGGCGGTGACGCTTGTTTGTAGTTCACCGATGTGCGGTCCCTGGGATGTAAGGGTAGTACGAACGGCTGCGACATCGCTGTCGAGCTTGGCACGAGCCGCGTCGAGAGCCGTGAACTCGTCGCGCGTAGGTGCGCCGGTAGGGGATGTGCGTCGAGACGACATGGTAAGGGTGAGATGGGGAGTTTGGAGCTATCAGGGGAGAGATGATACTGTAAGGGTCAGTTCAACCTACTCTCATCAACATGTAACGGCAAGGTTACCGCCACTTACTTCTATTGTAGTGCAGACGGTGCTGACCAGAAGTGATGAAAGAAGAGTGTAGTTGAATGATGGAAAGCGAGAAGAAGTTGAGTACAACGGAGTAGAATCGAGTAGAGTCAGAGAGGTGAGCCGTTGCTGTTGCTATGCAGCGGTATTGCGAGCCAAGAGAGAAGAGAGAGGGAAACGAGAAGGGAAGCGAGAGAAGAGAACGGAATGGAGATGGGAATAGAACGGGAAGAGAACGGAAGCAGGGAGAATAGCAGAAAGAGAGAATAATACGGAGAGGAATCAGGAAGGTACCAAGGGTACCAATGGGAGAGCCCATTACACAAATATGACCGCCGCCGTATATTGATTATGTAAGGTTAATAGAATTTCCGCCAAAAGACATTCCACGTGAGTTGTGTGATAGCGGCGTGGGTGCCTTGGAGTTTCTTGCGTGGAGTCTCTTGGTTCGCCCGATGTTTGGAGAAGTCTCCGCGATCGGTTGAGGGTCTTGAAGGTGGTACTGAAGGAAGAAGGTATGGAGATGACAGAGATGGTAGTAGGCGCAGTAGGTAGAGGTGGTAGCAGGAGGCGGGAGGTAATGAAGTGGGAGTGTCAGGTTGTTCAAAGCTGTGAGGGGACTTCAAGCAATCAGACAGAAGATTCGGAAGGGTAATGATGATGATATTTCAGAGAAGAAGTGCGAAGAGGGGAGGTATTTATAGACATCAGGTTCAGGGAGAGTTCGGGGTGTGGAGAGAGAGCGAGCGCCCGAGTGTTGCGTGTTTGAGTGAAGATGTGCCTGTGAGGATGTGCCAGTGTGCCAGTGTGAGGATGTGCCTGTGAGGATGTGCCAGTGTGGATGTGCCAGCGTGGATGTGCCTGTGAGGATGTGCCAGTGTGATGGTGTGCCAGTGTGACGGTGCCAGTGTGAGGGTGTGCGTGTGTACTTAGTCGTCATCTGCCAGAGCTGCGAGTTCCTGCGAGCTGTTGTTGTTGCTGAGATCGAGCGTGACTGTTCTGGTGTCCGACCGTACAACGAGGATGTGGGAGTTGGTTCGTACCCAAAGCGGAAGTCGTCGATGGAGATCATCCTGAATGACGTTGTACTTGCGGTGTCCTGGATGGGAAGAGTGTTCTGGCGATTGCAGTGTGGGCAGGAGAAGCGAGAGGTTCCTGTGGGAGGGGAAGATGTTGCCTCCGTGGGCTGGCCCTGGTTCGGTACCTGCATGACTGGATGGGGAGCCTGGGGAAGTGGTGAAGAGGAGGGAGCTGAGGGATGTGGGGGGAGAGCAGAAGGGGAGGAGAAGGGTGCGGTGGTGATGTCCCGACCGAGTGAGTCGCCCCGTTTGGTCCCTTCTTGAAAGGCCTGATCCGGATCGGTTGTGCTTGTTGCGTGGACCGTCATTGAAACCCAGGTGTGAAGGTTGGATGTTTGCGTGATCGTGCTGAGGAGAGGAGCTTGATGCGGATGATCTTGGTGCAGGGGGACTCGATGTGGATGATCTTTGGTACAGAGGAGCTTGATGTGAACGGTCTTGGTGCAGAGGAGCTTGATGCGGTTGTTCTTGGTGCAGAGGAGCGTGATGCGGGTGATCTTGGTGCGGAGGAGCTTGATGTGGCATTACTGGAGGGGTGAGAGGCAGCGGGCTGCAGGCGGAGAGAGGAGGTTGCAGGGCATTGGTTCCGGTAATGGTGCTGGCGTTGGTGCTAGCGATGGTGCGCAGCGGAATGCTCTAGGATCGGAGAGAGGAATCTTGATGCGGGTGATCTTGATGCAGCGGGGCCTGATGATGGATGCGAGGTAGTTGAAGATGGAAGGTAGCGGAGCTGTAGGTGGTGCACAGACAGTGGGGCAGAGGTGATGGTGTCTTTGACGGTGCTTTGTCGGTGTGGAGGAATGGACGGTGCTTTGGCGGTGTAATAGTGGTTGATGAATGTGCTGGAGTCTTGGAGGCGCCGAGGGGTCTGAAGCGGCTACCACAATCCCCCTCAACCAAAGGAGCTCGAGCCTATCTCGAGCGAGGCTCGCTTCCGGGTGATCCGGTGCTGGATGCGATGCGGGAGGGGTGTATGTTGTTTATGGTTGCTTAGTCTTGGTGAAATGGAAGCTCGTTGAAGTGCAAATCCTGTGGTCCGAGATCTTGCGAGGGAACTGTGGCAGGGAGGTCGTTGGTGAGCTGTACGAGCTCCGTGTCTGTCGTGGTCGTCAAGATCTCGTTGTTGAAAGCTGAAGGGAGATCTTGGAAGGGGACGAGAGGTCCGTCGAAAGCTCCGTCTACTGCGTCGTCGAGGTATGAGCGGGGCTCGGCGATGACCCGAGAGCGAGGGAAGTACTGGCGGAGTCTGTTGGAACCGAATGACCGTTGGATGAGCGTCCATCGAGCTCGGTGAGCATGTAAGAGCGGAAGGAAGCTGGGAGTGAACGAGGAAGGGTCCGCTCCAACGATCTTCGGACTTGCCCAGGAAGGTTGCCGTGGAGTTGAGTAAGACCATGGTCGCGGGCGCAAGGGGTCCTCGGAGTTTGTGAGCATTGGCCGAGTCGGCATACTGGCGTCCGAGGGAGCGAGCGTACTGGAGGAGGGCAGTGGCCTGAACGATGTCTGCGTCCCGGCGGCGAAGTTGACGGGCTCGAAATGCGAGTAGTGCGGATGTTGAGTCGACTAGGCTCCAGTCGAAAAGTTGAAAGGTGATGAATTCGTGGTCGATCGGAAGGGCTGGGATGTATCCGTAGACGAGCTCAAATGGAGATTGCCCCGTGCTTCGTCGTGCTGTGATTCGATCGGCCCAGAGGATCTGTGAAAGGTAGAGGAATGTCCGTTCTCTATCGTCGTAGGCGGCCTTGAGGAGACCGTCAACGACCGGGGCGTGTCCTCGTTCAACGATGCTGTTTCCTTGAGGGTGGTTGGGAGTGATGAGAGCGTGCCTCAAGCCGAGTCTTGCAAGTAGTGCCGCGGTCGCGCCAGAGTTCTCTGGGCCGTTGTCGGTAAGGATTTGGCGCACGACAGGTCCATAATTCGCAAGGATGTCGTCTTCGATGAACTTGGCGACCGAGCTTGATAGTTTGTTTGGTAAGGCTCGTCCTTCTATCCAGCCGGTGAGGAGATCTCGAGCAAGGACGAGGTATCGTCTGGTGCCGGTTCCGCTGCCCAGATCGACGATGTCCAAGGCGAACGTCTCGAAGAGGCGAGGGATTGGTGCCGACCGGTTCGCTTCAACCTCCTTGTCACGGCTGCGTATTTGGCACACCGTGCAGCTTCGTGCATGCTTGAGACAGTCGCCGCGGATACTCTCCCACCATACGCGTTGAAGGAGGAGGGATGTCATTGCGTCCCGCCCTCGGTGGCCGCATTCTTCATGTGCCGATACTTGAGCCCGGTGCTTCTCATCCTCGTCGTCCAAGACTAGGAGAGGGATGAGTCCTTGGTTGCGCCGGAATAAGCGTTCCTGGTCGAGGAAGAACTTGCCGATATTCTTGCGCAGCCACTTGCGGTCATGGCGAGGGAGGGAGGAGAGCTCGGTGTGCGTGCCGCCCGTGGAGAGCCAGAGACCGAGCTGGCGGAACCTTCCTTTGTACTTGTCTTGCTGAAAGGGAATAGGCGTAGGTGTTGGTGCCTCTTTGACGATGTGAGTCGAGACGTTGTGTGTAGTTGTTGCCTGGATGTGAGGCTGTTCGAGCCCATCGTCAGCTTCTTCTGCGATGTGGAAGTGGGCCCGAGATAGACCGTCAGGGATAAGGTGCTCTTTTCCTGGGATGTGGCGGATAGTGAAGTCGAATTGCTTGAGGTAGGCGATCCACCTGATCATGGCAGCGTTGCCGACATCAGGGCTATTGATCATGTGTCGAAGGCTCATGGCGTCGATTTCGAGGACGAAGCGGGTTCCGAGGAGATGATATCGGAGCTTTCTTACCGCCTTGTATACTCCGCATAGTTCCAGCTTGGGCTGGCTGTACCGCTGTTCGACGTCCGTCATGCCGATCGAGTCGAAGAGGATGATGACCTTGGCCTTTGGGGAGGTTCGTTCTTGGTACAGCACGAATCCGGCGGCTGTTTGTGAGGAGTCGACGGAGAGAACGATGTCATCCCCGGAGAGGTAGTCGATCACGCCGAGGTAGTCCTTTCCGAGGGCTGCTTGCTTGAGGAGGATCATGGCTCTTGTTGCTTCTGGTGTCCATCTCCATCGCTTGCCGACGAGCTGTCGTAGCGGGGCATCGATTTTTGCGAAGTCCTTGATGAAGGGTCGTATAAAGTTGGCGATGCGAGGAAACCTCTGAGAGAAGATTGGGAAGTGCATGGGTTCTCCCACTCTTGAAGCTTGTCGACTTTGCTGGGATCCGGTCGTTTGCCGTTAAAGCTGACCTGTAACACGGTTCACTCACTGGTCATATCCCCGACCATATCTCCGACGTCCGACACTTCGGTACTCACTTCGGTACTGGACTTCTTACGCTCACCGACGCCTCAGACTTCGGGTTCCACTTCGGTATCCACTTCGGTACTCACTACGACTAGCTCCGGACATTCGGCCGTAGCACGGACCCCCACTTCGGACTTAACATTCGGCCGTCGGCTTTAGTCCAACTCCGGAGCACGCCATCGACGCCACAACCACTTCGGCATTCGGCCTTCCGATTATCAGGCCACTTTCACTCTTTCACCTCTTGGCTTTCTCTTGGCTTCGGCAATCTCTCGCTCGGTTCTCCTCTCCTCTTCTGCCTTCTCCTCTCCTCGCTCCTTCCTTCCTCTCTTCTCGTGCCTGCATCCCTTCCCAAAATACTTCGGCTCTCTCTCTCCGTTCCTTCGCTCCTCTTCCTCGCTAACTTGACCCTCAAAGGTATATAAGCAGGCCCATTCTGCACTCAACCTTGTATCTATCTCCTCACCACCCACCACCAGAACTTCCTTCTCTTCTCCCTCTACTCTATCCACATCCTTCTTTCTCTGCAATCTTCATCTTCCTTCCTTTCACTTCTTACCTGATCCACCCCTGTCACACTTGGTAGCTTTGCATAAGTCCAACCCCCTCAAGACCTCCGCCATGTTCGTTCCTCGGTCCTCCGCTTCTCTTCACCCTTCCGGATCTTGTCCTTCCCACCGAAGGCGGATCTCCCGGTATGGCTCCGACCTCTTCAAGTACCTCGGCACAAGCTATCTACGAGGCGGCTTCTCCCGAGGCTCGAGCCCTCTTCGACTCTCTCAAGGCTCAACTCGACGAGGCTCGTGCCACAGCCGATCAGACTCCTGTCCTCAAGACCAAGGCCCCCAAGCTCCCTGATCCCCGCAACTTTGATGGCAGCCGCAACACTCGTGCTCTCTCGGACTACCTCTACGATGTCAAGCAACACTTCAAGGTTGACCCTCGCAAGTACCCTACAGAAGAACTCAAGATCATATTCGCAGCCTCTTTCCTCAAGAACACTGCTCGCACATGGTATCAGACTCTGGACGACTCTCCCACCGGTCCTCCTTGGTCTACCTTCGAAGAATTCCAAGAACACCTTGACGCCAACTTTGCCGAGATCGACCCTCTCGAACACTGGCTCGTCAAGTGGGATGTTCTCCAACAGAAGTCTTCGGTCTCTGCATACCTCTCCGAATTTACGGCAGTCGCAAGTCATCTCGACCTCACCGACCAGATCAAGATACATCACTTCAAGCGTGGCCTGAAGGATGAAGTCTTGAATCAACTTGCCCTCCTTCCTCAACCTTCCGACTTCGACGGTCTCGTCAAGCTTGCCAATCAAATCGATGGTCGTCTCTTTGCTCAACGCCGGAGCAAGCCATCCACTCAGGCGACTTCGATCCAGATCAAGCCCAAGATGTCGTTCAAGTCTACTGCCGTCAATATTCCTGCCATGTCAAGCCCGTCGCTACTGGTCCCGTACCCATGCAGCTCGATGCCTCTCAGCGTCGCGGTCCGCTCACGGAAGCCGAGAAGCAACGTCGTCGTGACAACAACCTCTGCCTGTACTGCGGTGGTTCCGGTCACATGGCAACTACTTGCCCGGTCAAGACCAGTCGCAACTCGGGAAACTGAGGCGGCTTGGTGACGCCCGGCAATCATCAAGCACTCCTTCGGTACCCCCCAGCCCGGTTCTTATCTCGTCTACAATGGTCTCTGCAACTTCGGTATCGACTTCGGTATCCGGCCAACTTCCAAACAAGCCGGCTTCCGACTTCGGTACTGACTTCGGTACTCAACTCATATACATCCAGATCTCCCTTTCCGGCCGTCGAGCCACCGCTCTCATCGACAGTGGCGCCTCGGACGACCTCATCTCTCAGTCCTTTGTTCTCCAGAACAATCCCAACACTCAACTCCTGCAAAACCCTATCGAGTGCGAGCTCGCCGACGGACGGATCGTCCTCGTCGACTCCTCGGTCAACTCGAAACTCAAGTTCTCTGTCGGCACCGATACTCGGTCCGAATCTCTCCAGCTCGCGGTCGCGCCTCTCAAACACGCCGATGTTATCCTAGGACGACCCTGGCTCAGTCGTCACAATCCTGATATCGATTGGACTACCGGAACTCTTCTCAAGCTCCGGTCCAAGCCCGATCCTCCTGTTCAATCTTGGCCTCTGGTTACGCCCAGACCTCCTATTATGTCAAGCTCTCCAGCTCCCGTCAAGATCTCTGTCGTGTCAAGGGGAGCTCTCGCCAAACTCGCCCGAACGGAGAAGGTTTACGTCGCCTTCCTCCAACCAACTTCCAGTCCTGTACCGATGCCCCCTCCAGTCCCGACGAGGAGTCCCTTAAGAAACATGCCGATGCTATGTTCGAACGATACTCGCCCGTCTTCCCAGAAAAACTTCCTGCCGGACTTCCTCCGGATCGCCGAGTGCAACATCGCATCGACGAACACCCTGATTCTGCTCCAGTTAACGGTCCACTCTACCGACACTCCGAACGGGAACTCAAAGCCCTTCGCGACTTCATCGAAGAAGAAGTCGACGCCGGTCGGATCCGCCCTAGCGCGTCCCCGTACGCATCCCCAGTCCTATTTGTTCCGAAAAAGGATGGTTCCCTGCGCATCTGTTACGACTACAGAGCACTCAACAAGCAGACCATCAAGGTCAGATACCCTCTTCCACGGATGGACGATCTCCTCGACAGACTTCGCCGAGCCAAGTACTTCTCCAAGATCGATCTTAAAAGCGGCTACAACCAAATCCAGGTCCTCGAAGATCATGTCCACAAGACCGCTTTCAAGACTCGATACGGCAACTACGAGTGTCTTGTCATGCCATTTGGCCTCTGCAATGCACCCGGCACCTTCCAGCGGCTCATGAATGATCTCTTCCGGCCATTCTTGGATCAATTCGTGATCGTCTACCTCGACGACATCCTGATATTTTCCGAAACCCTTGACGACCACAAACAACATGTCAGTCAAGTCCTCAAGCTTCTTCAAGACGAACAGCTTTACGCAGCTCGACAAAAGTGCGAGCTATTCAAGCGGTCCACCGAGTTTCTAGGTCACATCGTCTCCGGCGATGGTGTCAGCATGGACCCCAAGAAGACTGAGTTCATCGACTCCTGGCCCACTCCAGCCTGCGTTCGAGACATCCAAGTTTTCCTCGGCATGGCAAATTTCTATCGACGTTTCATCAAGAACTTCAGCACCATGGCCGAGCCTATGACTCGTCTTCTGACCAAATCCCTGCCGTTTGCCTGGGGACCTGAGCAAGATCATTCCTTCTCTAGCCTCAAGCAAGCCTTCCAGTCCGCTCCGGTTCGGCGCATCTTCCGACCCGAGCTTCTCATCCGAGTCTCGACTGACTCCTCCGACTTCGGTATCGGCGGTGTACTCGAGCAAAAATTCGAACACCGATGGCACCCGATCGCTTTCGAGTCTCGCAAGCTTACTCCAGCAGAGCGAAACTATCCGATCCGCGAAAAGGAACTCCTTGCCATCGTCCACTGCCTCACAGTCTGGCGTCTTTATCTTGAAGACGTCGAGGACTTCGAGGTTCTCACCGATCATCATTCTCTCCAATACTTCAAGACCCAGAAGGAGCTCAACAAGCGCCAAGCAAGATGGCAAGAGCTTCTTTGCAACTTCACCTACACCATCAAGTACATCCCAGGCCCTTCCAACTCTGTTCCTGATGCCCTTTCCAGGCGCCCTGACTACCTCAACTTCATTCGCCTCCTCCCGGGTACGGTCGCCACTTCGGTACTCACTTCGGTACTGGGGAATACAACTTCGGTATTCACTTCGGTATCCGAAGCTGCTGCCTCTCCGATTCAAGTGAACACCATTGGCCTCTCCGCTCCTACCTCGGGCTTCCTCGGCGATATCAAGAGCGTCACTCCCCTTACTACCGAGTTCAATCTCCTGTCCGATCCTTCGAAATCCCGAACTCGAGCTCAGCATAATCACCTGCGAGGCCTCAAGATTCAAGACGGTCTCATTGTCAAGGATGGTTCTCGTCTCTTCGTACCGTCCGAGCAGCTCCAGCTTCAAGTCCTTCAAGAACACCATGATGCCCCTCTTGGTGGACATCTCGGCACAGATAAGACCTTAGCAACCATCAGTCGCTACTACTACTGGCCCGCCATGGACGACATGATCCGCAAGTACATCAAGACCTGCGATCTCTGCCAAAGGATCAAACCCTCAACACATAAGCCTTATGGACCTCTTGACCCCCTCTCTGCTCCCTCGGGGCCCTGGTCCTCGGTCGCCATGGACTTCATCACGGATCTACCCAAGACTCTCTCAGGCTTTACAGCAATCTTCGTGGTCATTTGTCGCTTCAGCAAGATGGTCCACTTCTATCCCTGCAACATGGAAGGCCTCGATGCTATGGCTACCGCCAAGCTTTTCCTCAACGTCATCTCCCTTCACGGTGTCCCGGACTCCATCGTCTCGGACCGTGACCCTCGCTTCAAGTCTTCTTTTTGGCAGTCTCTCATGAAGCTCCTCGGTGTCAAGCTCAACATTTCTTCGGCCTACCACGCTCAAACGGATGGTCAGACGGAGCGCACCAATAGGACTCTCGAGCACATTCTCCGTCCCTACTGTGCTTACCAACAAGACGACTGGGATGAACTTCTTCCCATGGCCGAATTTGCTGTCAACAATGCTCCTTCCGCCACGACTGGCGTCTCTCCCTTCCAAGCCAACTATGGTCGGCACCCTCGGACTCCTTCCACTCTGGGCATCTCGGTTCCTGCTCCTGCCTCAGTGACACTCGCTGAAGACCTCAACGCCCTTCATCGGGATATGCACAGCCGCATTATCAAGGCCCAAGCTCATCAGAAGGAACATGCAGACAAGCGCCGGACCGACTTCCACTTCAACGTCGGCGACTTGGTCCTCCTGTCCACCGAGAATATGATGACCACGCGCCCTTCCAAGAAGCTCGACTTCCGCCGCGCAGGTCCTTTCAAGATCCTATCCAAGGTCGGCAATGTCTCGTACAAACTCGAACTTCCTTCTTCCATGGCTGGTCTTCATCCGGTATTTCACATCAATGCTGGAACCCTATCACGACCCGGCCTCTGGTTCTTCTATTCCCCGGTCTCCACCTCCGCCCCCTCCGGACATCATCAACAACCAGCCCGAATACGAAGTTGAACGCATTCTTTCCAAGCGCACATATCGTCGTCAAGTTCAATACCTCGTCAAGTGGCTCGGGTATCCCCTTCATGAAGCAACCTGGGAGCCAGCGGTCAACCTCACCAACTCTCAGCGTTACATTCAAGATTTCGAACGTCGGACTCAATCTCCAGCATCTTGAGGACAAGATGCCCTTTAGGTGCGGGGGAGTGTAACACGGTTCACTCACTGGTCATATCCCCGACCATATCTCCGACGTCCGACACTTCGGTACTCACTTCGGTACTGGACTTCTTACGCTCACCGACGCCTCAGACTTCGGGTTCCACTTCGGTATCCACTTCGGTACTCACTACGACTAGCTCCGGACATTCGGCCGTAGCACGGACCCCCACTTCGGACTTAACATTCGGCCGTCGGCTTTAGGTCCAACTCCGGAGCACGCCATCGACGCCACAACCACTTCGGCATTCGGCCTTCCGATTATCAGGCCACTTTCACTCTTTCACCTCTTGGCTTTCTCTTGGCTTCGGCAATCTCTCGCTCGGTTCTCCTCTCCTCTTCTGCCTTCTCCTCTCCTCGCTCCTTCCTTCCTCTCTTCTCGTGCCTGCATCCCTTCCCAAAATACTTCGGCTCTCTCTCTCCGTTCCTTCGCTCCTCTTCCTCGCTAACTTGACCCTCAAAGGTATATAAGCAGGCCCATTCTGCACTCAACCTTGTATCTATCTCCTCACCACCCACCACCAGAACTTCCTTCTCTTCTCCCTCTACTCTATCCACATCCTTCTTTCTCTGCAATCTTCATCTTCCTTTCCTTTCACTTCTTACCTGATCCACCCCTGTCACATGACCTTAACGCCGGTAATGTCGAGCTCGTCAGTGATGACCATGAGCTTTGAACCAGAAACAGCGAGGTTAGCTTGCTCGATTCGATAAAGGAAGCGTTCAAGGGTGATCGCATATTCGTAGACCCACCTCCGGATTGTAGTTCCGGGCATCACTTCTTGATCATAGTGGGAACGTGGTCCTTTCACCCCGAAGTCGTCGACAAAAGGGACAATGTTCTCGGGAACGTCATCTCCTCCGATATGATCGCTGACTCGCTGAGCGACTGCCGGAGAGTTTTTACCACCTTGGGGAAGTCCGGTCTTCTGGAGGAGTCCGAGAGGAGTGCGGAAAGCGGTGAGGAGTCTTGAGGATGGATGGAGCTTGAGCTGATCGAAAAAGGGGAGTAAGTCTCCTAAGCCGTAGCAGACTCGTCCGACGAACCCGTCGATGTAGTCGGGGAGCTATGGAGGAATGTTCGCATCTCGGATTGTATATTGGTTTGCGCTTCTCATGTCGATGATAAGGCGGAGAGAGCCGTCCTTTTTCTTGACGTAGAAGTGGGAAGTTACGTATGGACTATCGGAATACTCTAGGTCGCCATCCCGTAGCTGATCTTGGAGAAGAGAGATTGCTGCGGATCGATCAGCTTTGGCGTATGGAGGCCTGAAGTCCGTCCATGGCGTGTGAGGGCCGAGGTTGATGACGAAGGGATCGGCATAATCAGGGTTGAGTGAGAGTTTATCCTCCTTGTCGAAAGCGATGGCGTTGATTCGGAGCTTGAGGACGTGAAGGAGAAGGTTGCGTTCCTCCTTATTGACGAAGCCTGTTGGTCCGAAGTGAAGGGCATCGACACGCTCAGCTGTGAGCTTCTCCGTTGGGGTGAATGCGGGAGGAGTTGGGGTGAGGGGAGTTGCGTATGGGTCGCGGCTGTAGGTGATTGTCTTCAGGGGCTGCTGAACGAAGCTCGAGCTGGGCACTGCTGTCGGTCGAATCTTCTCCGCGACTGACTTGCTCTTGGTGTTGATGTGATGTGTTGTTGGCTTGTTGGTCCAAGTACCTGAGTCGATGAGCTTGATGGTTTGCTGATTGCAGGAGAGCTGGAGGGTATTGGATCGTGAGTCTCCTGAGGCCGATCCATCCAAGGTGTTTGTGTGCGCCACGTCATTCGGATTAACCGCCTGAAGTTGAATGAGTTTCTTATCTTTCGTGACCATTGTTGCGAGGCCAGAAAAGCAGTCGATGGAGAGGCAGAGAGCGTTGAGGGCCGGCATACCGAGGAGGACTGCATACCCACATTTTGTCTGAACGAAGAAGTGAATGTTCGTGGTGATCGACCCGACTCGAACCTCGCAGAACTCGATGATGCCGTCGAGGGGAGTCCGATGCTGACCTGCTCCGATTACTATGTGGTTGCCGTCGTAGCGTAGTGGAAGATGGTGTTCTTCTTGGATCGACTTCTGAAGAACGTTTATTTGGGATCCTGAATCGATCAAGGCTGGATATCCTTTGCCGCCGATGTAGACGGTCATCATTGGGAGGCCTCGGGTGTACCAGGATCTAGGTCCTTCGGAGCCTATGGAGACGTGATTGCTTTGATGGGCGGCATGCGGAGTTGCAGGTCGGGCCGGGGCGGAAGGCGTGATGGCTTGTTGAGTAAGGCTCTGGTAGAGCTGATTGGCGACCCTAGCGGCGTCAGCGGGTGCCCATGGGACTGCCTCGCCGGTAGTGGGGACCGAGACCTTTTCCCCTCGAAGCTGTTCCACCACGTTCCTCTGGACGTCCCTTGATAGTCCGACGACAGTCTGCCATGGGAGGGTGACTTGTATGGCGAGAAGGGTATTGGCGACTTCTCGGGGTCGGTGAGGCGTTTGACCTTGCTGATGCGGAGGCGTCGGAAGGGTTTGGGAGGTTTGAATGTTGTGTCCTCATCCTCTTCATCGGACCCGTCTTGCTCGTTGGCCATGGTGGTGGTGGGAACATGTCCGGAAGGTGCTTGAGGAGTGAAAGGGGTTCCCGTTGGTGTTGTGTAGGAGGGGAAGGTTTGGGTTGGAGGTTGGCTATTAGGTACTCCGACTCCTGGCAGGTCGAATCGAACAGCTGGGTCTGGCGGTTCTGCTGTTGATCTGGTGAATCTGGGCCTTGTGTTTCGTGTATCGCTCTCCGTGGGAAGGCCGTGCTTCGCAGCGTCGCTTGTGAACTCGTTCGAGCTGAAGTCGGGAGCCTCCTCTTCGGTGAAGACAAATTGCATATAGTTGGAGGTCATTGGGGCTCCTTGAGCGTTGCTGTTTGTGGGGTTGCTTGATCGGAGACGCTCTGTGACGACCTCATGAAGGGCTCCGTATCTTCCCGATACCCTTGTCCCATCTCTCCAGCATACTGTCCCGTTCAGGATCTGGACGATTCCTTTTTGCGAGTGGTCGACGAGGATGGGGCAACGATCCGGCTCGTGTCCTGGATCATTGCAGTAGACGCAGGTCGGTGGCCGAGGGAGGACAGGGTGTAGATTGGAGCCGGAGGCAGGAGTCACTCCATTTTGGGCATAGTTGTTGTAAGAGTTGTTGGGGAAAGGTGCCGGTGCTCCTGGTCGAGTGCTGATAGGTAGGGGAGGTCGAGATTGATGTGGGGCTGTGTTTCATTGGGAAGAGGGAGGAGTGGGTCCGTTCGTGGTGAAGGTTTGAGGTGCTGGGTGCTGGTACTGGGTGGGCATCTTGATACCTTGTGTGGAAGAAGCGAATCGTGGTGCAGCGAAGGCAGGCTGAGCTGCCCGCTCCATTGCGTGTGCAAAGTTGAGGCTGATCCTTTCGAGCTGCTTGACCATTACGGATTCTTTGTCGTTACCATTTCGTCCTGATACGAGGGAGAGATGCAAGGCGGGTCCATTGGTAGGGGCTCGGTGCTCGAGCTGGGCTCGTTCTCGCTGTTTTTCGAGGGATGCCGTCTTGAAAAAGGTGCTTGGCTGGAAGAATCGCTGAACTTCTTCAAGAACGTCCTGGAAGGTCGCATGTTCGTCTTCCAGGGTAGAATCGGCCAGGGACAGGAGTACTTCGTCGGGGAGCCCTCGAACGAAGTATTGGAGGTACTGCTTGGATCCGATTTGGCCTCGTTGAAGGAGCTTGTCTCCCATATCCTTGAAAGAGAGGCTGTGGTGATTGAGCTCGGTAATGGTGCCTAGCGAGCGAGGAGTGGACACGAAGACTGCGAGGTCGTGCTCGGTGTATTTGTCGGTGTCGGGACCTTCGAAGCCGGTGAGGATGTATCGCTTGATGCCGGGCCAGTCCTTTGCGATGTACGAGCTATGAGCCTCAATGAGGCTAAAGATATCTGGCTCGACGTCCTCGACATAGAAGGATAGATCCTGGATGAGGTCGTCAGGGGAGGCGTTCGTTCTTGCTCCGAGCGCCTCGTACTTCCGAATGAAGGCCTTGGCATGGCGTCCCTTGAATTTGCCGACCGCATCTATCGTAGATCGAGTGGGGATAGTTGCCCTGCGCGTAGGAGTGGAGACGTTGGGAGCTGGAGTAACTTGAGGGTGAGCCTGGTAGCCGGAACTTGAGGTTGAGTGTGGAGGGGGAAGCGAGGAGGCGGTAGTGGAGTTGTTGTTGGGGACGGTCTGAGTGGTGGAGGGTGAGGGGACGGCGAAGATTCCGATAGGCTCGTGGTTGGTTTCGGAGTAATGTCCATCCTGGTCGTACTCCTCCTCTTCGTCGACCCGGTTCGTGTCTCCTCCGCCTGTCATTTCCCCGTGTACATCGATTTGATCCTCGTTGTTGATGTCATTTTGCTCCATGGTCATGTTTTCAGCGATCCTTGTTCCGTCTAGAACGTATCGAAGGTTCTCGCCGCATTCCTTGTTGATATGTTCGGCGATGAGGGAGAACGGTGCATCGGCCCTGATTGTTGCGGCGAACGTTCTTTGATCTTCAGTGATGAGCTGGACTCGTACGTGTCCAGGGAGGGGAGGGGGAAGTTCCTTGATTGATCCTTCGATCATGTATCGGAGAGCGTCGGGGTCTTCTTCTGCGGGAGGAGGTGGTTGAATAAGGTTGAAGACCTCGAGTGTCTGTCCGTCCAAAAGGGAGATTTCTGATGGGGTCTTGCTTGTATCGACCTCGACTCCGTTGAACTTGAAGACGAAGTATTTCTCATAGGTGGCCTCAAGGAGCTTGGTGAGGGTATTGAGGGGTGTGGAAGGTCCCAGGACGATGGTCCATAGCCCTACGATCCTTCCTTGAAGCTGGATCCCGCGATTGCCTCTTGTCGACTCTGGAAGCTGAGTGTACTTTCCTCGTACCAAGCCGTGCTCGATCCCTACTTCTTCGCCTCCTATGCGGGCCAAGGTCCTTCCCCTGTAGTAGGGACTGTTACTGGAGAGGTCATCACACGGTGGAATCCGGGCTTCTCGTCCCCTTGATGCTCGGCCTGGGCCGCTAGTGACTCTGCCTCCTCCTCCGACCTGCTCTTGTTCGATGACGAGTTTTGCCGAGGTTGGGAGTGTGGTAAGATCATCTTCGATGTCGAGTCGTTCTCCTTCGTGGAGAATTCGAGTCTGTCGGGATAGCTTTAGTCCGCGCTGAAGAAGGTGCTCTTGTAGCGACTTGTCTGCTTCTGCTTCGAACTCGTAGATGGCTTGCTCGTGATAGACTCGGATCAGGTGGTCTGCGGGTCCTTCCTTTGATTCGAGATCTTTGTCGAGGAGTTCCTTGATCATTCGTGAGACCGTGGAGTCAGTCTGTCTGTGCTGGGATCCTGACGCTCCTGTGGGTGCGGTGTTGAGGCCTATCGCAGGTGAGACTGGTGGGAGACCGAATCGAGACGTTTGGGTGGAAAGGATGGCCGGTGGGTGTAGAGGGAGTGACCAGGATGGGGGGGTAGCCGGTGTGAATGGAGACCTCATACTTATGGTCTTTCTTGAAGCCGAGATCGGTGAGGCAGCCGGCGGAGAGGAGATTGAGTCCATGTGTCAAGTACGTTGGGTGTGTTTCCAGGCCGAAATGTGTCTTGATCCATTCGTGCATGGCTGGTATCGTGGCCATTCCAGGGACCTCCAGTCCTGCCTTGTTAGTGATTATCCACTGGATGGATTGGTTCTCGAGGCTGGGTCCTGTAGGGTAGTGCCAGCTGACTTCTGATTCGTGCATGGACTCGGGAGGTTCCCACGTCATTTCGAGGGTTAGAAGGTTGATCTCGGGGGCGATGGACGAGATGGAGATGGTGTCGAGGAAGTCCTCATCTTCCCAAACTATGTCTTCTCGATGGAGGCCTTCTCGGATAGTCTTGAGGATGTCCTTGGCTTTGAGGTGTTTTGAGGATCTGCAGTCGATGGCGACGGTAGGCATTCCTGGCCAGATGTGGGAAAGTAGGATGCGAAGGAGGCGTTCGTCCATTCGAGTGGTCTCCCCTTCGTAGTGGTCGTATTTCCTATTGTATCGATCCTTTGGGCTGAGTTGGAGGAGCTTGATGATCCAGTAGGGTGTATGGAAAGGGAGAGCCTTGGCGATGTTGATGATGACAGTGATAATGTCGCCATTCATGATTGGGAGGTGTGAATGGCCTCGAAGGAGCTGATTGGTACTGTACGAAGCTGTAGAAAGAAGTCATCCTCCTTGAGTCCAGAATATTTGGCGTAGCTGGTCGCAAGGCTGCCGAGTGTTTCATTTTCAGTTTTTATCCAGCTTCTTTCATAGTCGAAGCTGTCTGTGAGAGTTATGTGGATTCGGTCAGTCTTTCGCTCGGGCGGCATCCCAGGGTTGGGGCATTTGCTCAGGGAGACCAGGGGAACTTGGTCAAAGTAACGGGTCAAATCGGTGGTCTTCATTTCGGTATCAGCGCTCAAGGGAAGAGCGGAACAGGAGTCATCGTTGGTAGCGGAATCGCAGGCGGCGCGGGTGTTGTTGGGAATAGAGTCGGAGAGGCCGGTCTGGGTGGAAGCAGGAAGCATGTTGATCGAGGGAGGAGCTTCGTTGTTGGAGACGGTATCAGCTTGGTCGGAGTCGAAGGGCCAGTCGGAACGGGGAAGGAGGTAGGGCTGGTGTCGATCGGAGGAGAGGAGGGAATGTCGTTACTTGAGGCGGTACTGGTCGGGGGATCTCTTTTTGGTGCATTTTTCTTGAGTTTTTCTTGATTTGTTTGTCGGTGGTCCTTGTTGTGATTCAGTTCTTGAGGACGGAAAGTATCCAACCTTGTGAGTCTTTGAGAGAGTCGAGATTCTTGCTGGTTGGGTCCGAGCCGTAGTTCGGTCGGGGTCGTCCAAGAGCGAGAGAGAAGTTTTTGACGATCGTAGTTCGAAGCGTCGGAGATTCTTGAGGCTTTGAGGTGTTTCTTGTCGATGGAGGCAGCTCGAGGAAATCCTTTCTTGTGTGTCTTGAGTGGGGCCCCTTTAGTCGTATCGATAGCGTCGTTCTTCTCGGACGTATTCCACGGAGGATTCCCGGTGGTCTCGTTGATTGTAATGGGAAGGGCGGTGAGTTTCGGAGGGGCGATGTGCTCGGCTGTGCGCTTGAGAGCGTCGAGTGGGATGTCGTCGTCGGCGTGTTGGTGAGGAAGACTGTGCTGATGTACCACGTGGCTGTGCCATGTGCTCCCTCTCTTATCTTATCTCTTTATCTTCTCCTCCTCCTTTTCTCATCACTTCTCCTTCTCTCGGCCGAGAGACTCCCCTTTCTTCCTCGTCACCTTCTCCGCTCTCGCTGCTCTCCGTTGTACTTAGCTACCTTCAGCAATTATTCACCCTTCTCATTTATCTTCAAGAGGCGTTGCCTACTTACAGAGGACGCAGTCCTATCCTTACTAGCTGCCAGCTAGGACATGGTGATGAGAGTGCTTCTCTCAGCTAGCCGAACGACGGAGGCTGAGCACCCGCCGCCGCCCGACTACGATCTCGCAGAGATCTCACCCCTTCGACCATCTCGCTGAGATGCGTCTCGCTCACAACCGTCTGCCTCTTCTCGGGACCGCCACTCGTTAAGGCAGCCACCCTGTCGGGACCGCCACCCGCCAAGGCCACATCCCCTTTCGAGATTCTGATCCGGCACAGATCAATCTCCAGTCCTTCACACCTATGCACCTCATTCGCAGCCGGCAGGCTCTCGCTGCGACATCCTACCTTTCATACCTCTCTCTCCTCTTCACACTCGCACACATCTGTCATCCGCTTCGACTCGCATCGGCACTGTGCGTTAAGGTACCGCAATTCCTCCACTTCGCTCGCATCGTTCCTCATCGGTCAAGCATCTCCTTTTGTTCCAACGACAACAACAACCTTCTTCTTCTCAGCGCTCTCCTTTCCTCCGACCCTTTCAGCTTTTTCTTTGGAGGCAACATTACCCCACCTCACACGCAAGTCGATTACGAACCGCATACACCAGGTCGACCTTGAGTGTTGAGGTTGAGCAATCCCTCCAGCCCCCGCTGGGTTGCATCTCTTTTTGGTCGGGCGCGCACACTCATTCAACGCAGACGTCAGGATCGCATCACGTCAGTTCGACCGTCTTCAACTCGGGAATTCGGACCATCACCGCCGACGCTTTCTGACGGCCCGCCAGGGAGCTCCATACCTCTGCAACAGCTTCTTCCTGTTCGGATACGCCACCTGTCAGGAACCTCTGCCTGGGCGACCGCCACACGCAATTCACCCTTACGCACTTCTCGACCTTGGCCAGTTCGCACTTTGCTACCCTTACTCTCGCTGGTTGCCGCCGGCAGGTCCTCGGCACGACGTCATTCATTTTCACAAGCTACAGCACTCTATTCATGAATGTCGACAAGGTGGACGTCGAGGTCGAGCAATCCCTCCAGCTGGTGGCTGCTCTGCTCGGGCGGTCAGGCTCACGAATCGAATACGGACTTCAGTATCGAGTCGCGCCAGCTCTACGCTCGTCCTTTCGCGACTTCAGCCATCGAAGGCCAACGCAGACGCGATCTCAAGGCCAGACCACTTCTGTGTCTTCGGGAACGCCACCCGTTGAGAGATATCTGTTCTCAGATCCGCCTTCCGCTATTCTGCCTCTTCCTTCACGATCTCTGGGAGATCTCGCTCTTCGCCGTCGGCAGGCCATCGGCACCAGTCTTTCATCAGACTCTCACACCCCTACACACCCACTACGGCCCACTCCGGGTGATGTGGAACAATCCCTCCGCTGCGCGCGCTACCACTCCAAGTCCGATCTTCCCGGGCTGCGATGCATCATCAGAAACACAAGCTTCCGGCATCTTTACCGTCAGCGGTCGCCGCAACGTCCTCTTCCACTTCGGTATCGACATCGGTACTTGTCGATACCGTCGTCACATCCTCTTTCCGATGGCTCTTCACTCCTTCGGTCGGCAACCGCAGCATCTGCGCAGCGCACTGCGTATGGCGCGATGATCGACCACTTGTACGCTCGCATTGCAGACGCCCAGCATGACAAGACCGTCCATATGCCTTTGTGCAACTCATACGATGCTACTGTCGCGGTGACTTCGCCCCTCCCATCGATGTCACCGTCGTTTTCTTCGGCATCCACGCCCATAATCTTGCTTCCTGCCCGGTCATCCGCGCGTGCTCGCGTCAGACTTGCCATGATCGAGCGTGTTCAAGCGCGGATGCTTGCTCTTTGCTTTGATCCTCTCACTCCTTCGCGACCCAATCAGTCCAGTTCATCTTCGATTCATGGGTACGGCTACTGAAGTTCAGGAGCGCATGACGCCTACCCCTCTGCATCCACAGTTCCCACTGGTACTCTTACCCTCAAGCCTCTTCTTGATCACGCGCATTGATTTCGCTTTCTATCATCCTTCCCCTCATTTCCGCACCACTTCTTTTCTTTTCCTGCCTCACACTCGCTCATCGGCTGCATGCTGCGCTTATCCTTTCATGCCGACTCGAGAAAGTCGTCTTCTAAGGGTGGGCATGTGCTGGTGTACCACGTGGCTGTGCCATGTGCTCCCTCTCTTATCTTATCTCTTTATCTTCTCCTCCTCCTTTTCTCATCACTTCTCCTTCTCTCGGCCGAGAGACTCCCCTTTCTTCCTCGTCACCTTCTCCGCTCTCGCTGCTCTCCGTTGTACTTAGCTACCTTCAGCAATTATTCACCCTTCTCATTTATCTTCAAGAGGCGTTGCCTACTTACAGAGGACGCAGTCCTATCCTTACTAGCTGCCAGCTAGAACAAAGACCTATCCCGAGAGCGAGCTGAGCTGGTACTGGATTGGGAGTCTTGACTGCTGAGCTGACTGCTGAGGGTGAATCGATTCTGCCTCAGTGTGCGGTGCTGGTGATCCTCCAAACTTTCGAGGCGAGTGGACAGGGTTCGGTTGATGAGCGGGACTTGTTCTCCCAGGCGTTGGAGAATGGGCAGGAGCGTTTCGACTTGGCTGGCGACGTTCACGAGTTTCGAGAGGTCGGCAGATTTGATCTGTTCAAGGTCGTTTGAGTTGGTTGGGAGAGCAGGGGTCTTGATCTCGTTGATAGCTGGGGCCGTGCTGGTCTTGTCGTGAATGATGGTGTCGTTGGGCTTGCTGCTTGAAAGGGTGGTTACTGAGGTGGTCTGGCTGTGGGTAGAAGTTGAAGGGGCGGGGCTTGGGCTTTCGTATTCGGAGAGATCTTCGTTGTCGGTAGCTGAGCAGGAGTGATTCTTGGTGATAGCGGTAGGTTTGAGTCGTATTCAGGGTAGAAGTCGGTGTTGAGAGGGGTCATAGGTGGATGTGGAGGAGGCGTGGGAAGTTCGTAGTATCGAAATGAGGTAGCGACTTTGTCAGCTCAATTCCTAGTTCGTCCACCAATTGTGATAGCGGCGTGGGTGCCTTGGAGTTTCTTGCGTGGAGTCTCTTGGTTCGCCCGATGTTTGGAGAAGTCTCCGCGATCAGTTGAGGGTCTTGAAGGTGGTACTGAAGGAAGAGGGTATGGAGATGACAGAGATGGTAGTAGGCGCAGTAGGTAGAGGTGGTAGCAGGAGGCGGGAGGTAATGAAGTGGGAGTGTCAGGTTGTTCAAAGCTGTGAGGGGACTTCAAGCAATCAGACAGAAGATTCGGAAGGGTAATGATGATGATATTTCAGAGAAGAAGTGCGAAGAGGGGAGGTATTTATAGACATCAGGTTCAGGGAGAGTTCGGGGTGTGGAGAGAGAGCGAGCGCCCGAGTGTTGCGTGTTTGAGTGAAGATGTGCCTGTGAGGATGTGCCAGTGTGCCAGTGTGAGGATGTGCCTGTGAGGGTGTGCCAGTGTGCCAGCGTGAGGATGTGCCTGTGAGGATGTGCCAGTGTGGATGTGCCAGCGTGGATGTGCCTGTGAGGATGTGCCAGTGTGATGGTGTGCCAGTGTGACGGTGCCAGTGTGAGGGTGTGCGTGTGTACTTAGTCGTCATCTGCCAGAGCTGCGAGTTCCTGCGAGCTGTTGTTGTTGCTGAGATCGAGCGTGACTGTTCTGGTGTCCGACCGTACAACGAGGATGTGGGAGTTGGTTCGTACCCCAAAGCGGAAGTCGTCGATGGAGATCATCCTGAATGACGTTGTACTTGCGGTGTCCTGGATGGGAAGAGTGTTCTGGCGATTGCAGTGTGGGCAGGAGAAGCGAGAGGTTCCTGTGGGAGGGGAAGATGTTGCCGTGGGCTGGCCCTGGTTCGGTACCTGCATGACTGGATGGGGAGCCTGGGGAAGTGGTGAAGAGGAGGGAGCTGAGGGATGTGGGGGAGAGCAGAAGGGGAGGAGAAGGGTGCGGTGGTGATGTCCCGACCGAGTGAGTCGCCCCGTTTGGTCCCTTCTTGAAAGGCCTGATCCGGATCGGTTGTGCTTGTTGCGTGGACCGTCATTGAAACCCAGGTGTGAAGGTTGGATGTTTGCGTGATCGTGCTGAGGAGGGGAGCTTGATGCGGATGATCTTGGTGCAGGGGGACTCGATGCGGATGATCTTTGGTACAGAGGAGCTTGATGTGAACGGTCTTGATGCAGAGGAGCTTGATGCGGTTGTTCTTGGTGCAGAGGAGCGTGATGCGGGTGATCTTGGTGCGGAGGAGCTTGATGTGGCATTACTGGAGGGGTGAGAGGCAGCGGGCTGCAGGCGGAGAGAGGAGGTTGCAGGGCATTGGTTCCGGTAATGGTGCTGGCGTTGGTGCTAGCGATGGTGCGCAGCGGAATGCTCTAGGATCGGAGAGAGGAATCTTGATGCGGGTGATCTTGATGCAGCGGGGCCTGATGATGGATGCGAGGTAGTTGAAGATGGAAGGTAGCGGAGCTGTAGGTGGTGCACAGACAGTGGGGCAGAGGTGATGGTGTCTTTGACGGTGCTTTGTCGGTGTGGAGGAATGGACGGTGCTTTGGCGGTGTAATAGTGGTTGATGAATGTGGTGGAGTCTTGGAGGCGCCGAGGGGTCTGAAGCGGCTACCACAAGTTGTGCAACACGCTGGTTGCGACGCGTCACGCGTCTACCATTCTCACTGAGTCGCGAAGTCGCGACGCGTTGTCGAAACCCGACCCGCGTAGCAAGTTTCAATACGGAATTCAAACAGGTGCCCGATCTCAAATTTAAGGTTGAAAATATGACCAAATATGAGTAAATATGATCATATATGATAATACATTGAGATATATGATCATATATTCTATCGAGAAAAAGATGAGTTGGCGGTTCAGTCATATTTGGTCATATATGGTCATATTTGGTCATATCTGCTCCTGGGTCATATATGATATGACCTGAAATTTCCGAGCTGGCCGAGAGGTCATATATGATATCCCAATATGATCATATTTGATCATATCATATATGTGAGTTCTTATACATGAGTTTTTGTGCCGAGCACTGGGCTGGGGGGTCGTGATTTGAGAGTGCCTATGTTTGACATCGAAGAAGGATGGTACTGAGCAGTACCTGCTCTCAGATTTTTCAAGACCCTCTGCAGACTCTGTCCATGCTTTCAGATCCATGGTACTGACACGGTACCTTGGTCAAAATCGGCTGCTTAGGATTCTGGCTGGGGGGTCGTGATTTGAAAAGTGCCTATGTTTGACATCGATAAAGGATGGTACCTGAGCAGTACCTGCTCTCAGATTATTCAAGACCCTCTGCAGACTCTGTTGACGCTATCAGACCCGTGGTACTGGCACGGTACCTTCGTCAAAATCGGCTGCTTAGGATTCTGACTGGGAAGTCGTGATTTGAGAAGCGCCTATGGTTGACATCGATGAGGGATGGTACCTGAGCAGTACCTGCTCTCAGATTTTTCAGGGCCCTCTGAAGACTCTGTCCATGCTTTCAGATCCTTGGTACTGGCACGGTACCTTGGTCAAAATCGGCTGCTTAGGATGTTGCCTGGGAGGTCGTGATTTGCAAAGTGCCTATGTTTGACATCGAAGAAGGATGGTACCTGAGCAGTACCTGCTCTAAGAATGTTCAGAAGCCTCTGCAGACTCTGTTGACGCTATCAGACCCGTGGTAATGACACGGTACCCTGGTCAAAATCGGCTGCTTATGATTCTGGCTGGGGGGTCGTGATTTAAGAAGTGCCTATGTTTGACATCGGGAAGGATGGTACCTGGGCAGTACCTATCCTCAGATTGTTAAGGATTCTCCGAGGGCTCTGTTGACACTATCAGACTCGTGGTACTGGCACGGTATCTTTGTCAAAATCAACTACTGAGGATTCTGACTGGGAAGTCGTGATTGAGAAGCGCATATGTTTGACATCGATAAAGGATGGTACTTGAGCAGTACCTGCTCTAAGAATGTTCAGAAGCCTCTGCAGACTCTGTTGACGCTATCAGACCCGTGGTAATGACACGGTACCCTGGTCAAAATCGGCTGCTTATGATTCTGGCTGGGGGGTCGTGATTTGAGAAGCGCCTATGTTTGACATCGGGAAGGATGGTACCTGGGCAGTACCTATCCTCAGATTGTTAAGGATCCTCCGAGGGCTCTGTTGACACTATCAGACCCGTGGTACTGGCACGGTACCTTTGTCAAAATCGGCTGCTTAGAGTTCTGGCTAGGGGGTCGTGATTTGAGAAGTGCCTATCTTTGACATCGAGAAGGATGGTACCTGGGAAGTACCTGCTCTCAAAAATATTCAAGATCCTCTGCAGACTCTGTTGACTTTATCAGACCCGTGGTACTGGCTTGGTACCTTTGTCAAAATCAACTACTGAGGATTCTGACTGGGAAGTTGTGATTTGAGAGTGCCTATGTTTGACATCGAAGAAGGATGGTACCTGAGCAGTACCTGCTCTCAAATTATTCAGGATCCTCTGCAGACTCTTTTGACGCTATCAGACCCGTGGTACTGACACGGTATCTCTGTCAAAATCGGCTGCTTAGGATTCTGGCTGGGGGTCGTGATTTGAGAAGTGCCTATGTTTGACATCGAGAAGGATAGTACCTGGCAGTACCTGCCCTCAAACTATTCAAGATCCTCTGCAGACGCTGTTGACGTTATCAGACCCGTGGTACTGGCATGGTACCTTTGTCAAAATCAACTACTGAGGATTCTGATTGGGAAGTCGTGATTTGAGAAGCGCCTATAGTTGACATCGATAAAGATGGTACTTGAGCAGTACCTGCTCTCAGATTTTCAGGACCCTCTGAAGCCTCTGTCCATGCTTCAGATCCGTGGTACTGACACGGTACCTTTGTCAAAATCAACTACTGAGGATTCTGACTGGGGAGTCGTGATTTGAGAAGTGCCCATAGTTGACATCGAAGAAGGATGGTACCTGAGCAGGACCTGCTCTCAGATTATTCAAGACCCTCTGCAGACTCTGTTGACGCTATCGGACCCGTGGTACTGGCACGGTACCTTGGTCAAAATCGGCCGCTTAGGATTCTGGCTGGGGGTCGTGATTTGAGAAGTGCCTATATTTGACATCGAAGAAGGATGGTGCTTGAGCAGTACCTGCTCTCAAATTATTCAGGATCCTTTGCAGACTCTTTTGACGCTATCAGACCCGTGGTACTGACACGGTATCTTTGTCAAAATCGGCTGCTTAGGATTCTGGCTTGGGGGTCGTGATTTGAGAAGTGCCTATATTTGACATCGAAGAAGGATGGTGCTTGAGCAGTACCTGCTCTCAAATTATTCAGGATCCTTTGCAGACTCTTTTTGACGCTATCAGACCGTGGTACTGACACGGTATCTTTGTCAAAATCGGCTGCTTAGGATTCTGGCTTGGGGGTCGTGATTTGAGAAGTGCCTATATTTGACATCGAAGAAGGGGTGCTTGAGCAGTACCTGCTCTCAAATTATTCAGGATCCTCTGCAGACTCTGTTGACACTATCAGACCCGTGGTACTGACACGGTATCTTTGTCAAAATCGGCTGCTTAGGATTCTGGCTGGGGAGTCGTGATTTGAGAAGTGCCTATATTTGACATCGAAGAAGGATGGTGCTTGAGCAGTACCTGCTCTCAAATTAT